>JACEFZ010027876.1:197500-212733 GCA_014155875.1 Cepaea nemoralis
TAAATATATACATACATACATACACACACGCATTATTGCGTGTCCTTTGCAGGACGTTGTCATATTCATATATAGATAGCAGGCACAATGACGACGATGATAGGGCATTGCGATGATAATGTCTTGAGCGCGGTTGGACTAGAGTTTGATGCATGGGTTTGTCGCCTGCTAAGTGAGGGAAAGATTGGCCGCCTATCCCCCCATGCATTCAGGTCTACAACATGTGATAGCTATAGCAGGAAACTGCTTCCATACAAATTACACACACACACACACACACACACACACACACACACACACAACAGATACCAGGAGGGTGACTGTGTGAATGAGGTTCCTCCTCCTCTGCCCTGTACCCCCACTGAGGCATAGGCACTCAAGGAACCTACGCATATAGCTTGTCCAAAAATGAATGCCGTCATTCACGATCAATTATTTTGAAAACTCTGTTACATCGTTATGAAAATTTTCCTGCCGTCTTATATTTACCCCCACCCAAGGAATATGTCTTTGATAGGTCCAAAAGCAACTTAAATCATCGAAATCAGCGATTTTCTTTGATGTTTTGATTTCTAATGATTTCTCGCTAACAAACTTGTTTTATAGTAATGATTCGGATGACGACACACGGATCTACGCGAGGCACTTGTCATAAGGCCAATCCCATGTCCCACGAGAATTTTAACTATTCAGCGCTAATGTTTCCGTGTGAAGACGTAATACATTTAATAACATGCACTTAATCTCTGTCCCGTAAATTATATACCGCATATAAACAAACTTTGAAATCTGCTGTACAATCTCCAGAACAAAAAAATTTTTGTTGTTGGGTGGACATCATCATTGGCACCTTGCCGTCTTGACAGACGATAGTTTGTGCTTTAAAAAGGCATAATAACTTTTAACTATGGCGGTAGCGAGTGTGACTGATAAGGCCAATTTGCGCTGTAAATGTCCGTTCACAGTGGGTCTCTCCATAGCACAAAGCCTGGGCTAAAATATAGAGATCATGTGTTGCCCATGCAGCATGATCCCTCTCTCGGCCTGCCTAGTTTACTCCAGAGGAAAGGCAACACCCCTACATCTGGAACAAGACAAGCTGCAGAAGCTGCCGGATCAGCAAAGCAATGCTCTAACTGTCCGCCTGTCGGAGCTTCGATCCTAGACCAGTCGCCAACCAAGGCTTAGGGCCTGGTCCGCCCTGCCATGACATTTTGCCTTTAGCTTGCATTTCCTCGCACCAGGGTAAGGCTTGTACCCTCCCAATTGCGCTCTTCCGCCCGAAGCCGTTGGCACAATGTGGGGTGTCGGGTTTGGTAAGCGCCGCCCAACGTTCAGCGCTAACAGAAACCAGGTAGTACCGTCTACTGTTATACGGTAGCTCAGTCATATCTGACTAAGACCTGACTGTGGACATAATGATAAGGTTATGTGCTAAATCTCATCATTTTCCCTCAGTTGGTTACTGAGATATGGAATTTTATATTGGGGCAAAAAAAGTAAACAGACTTTAGCAGTCGTAACGTTTGCTATTTCGTGTCCTTGTTCTCTTTGTATTATTCTCTCTCTCTCTCTCTCTCTCTCTCTCTCTCTCTCTCTCTCTCTCTCTCTCTCTCTCTCTCTCTCTCTCTCTCTCACACACACACACACACACACTCTCTCTCTCTCTCTCTCTCTCTCTCTCTCTCTCTCTCTCTCTCTCTCTCTCTCTGTGTAATTCTCATATGCGGGTGGTTTAGCCCTTTCACTATTTCATTCCCCTTGTGGGTTCCAAACCAGGAAGAGTCCAGTTATACTGTATCTTCTGGATTTCTCAGCGCCTGCGTTTTTTCCTCACTTCTTGATTCACTGGAATATGTTTGGTTCTCTCCGTGAGCTCTACATCTCTTAAATCGCAGTAGATTTGTCTGACGGCGAGGGACACAGGTAATAGGGAAAGCTCATCCACACAAAATTCAGTCCAGTGCTTCTAGAAGTAGTGTGTATGGACTACACTTCAGTTCAAAGTGAGCGCGCGCAAAAAACAAAACATATGACTTTAGTCCCACTATTATGCGAAGGCAGCAGTTAATGAATGTCTATATTTTATTGGTAACTAGCTGACCCGGCCCGGCTTCGCCCAGACCCTGGAGGGAGCATCTCATTTAATTCATATAAGTAGTCATATAAGTTCTCGTTCCCGTTACCGACTGTCTGTCTGTCTGTCTGTCTGTCTGTCTAATCATTTATTGGTTGCAGTTAGAACAACCTTAGATAAACGAAGACCAACTTACAAAAAGCATTAGAAAGAGCACTTGAAAGATCTTTACATCTTCCCCAACAATTAACTTGGGTAAATGGAGCGGCGGCAGCAGCATCAGCAGAAGAAGGAAAAGGAGGAGTAGGAGCTGGGAGGAGGAAGAGGGAGGTGGAGGAGGGAGGAGTAGGAGGGAGGAAGAGATAGGCGGAGAGAGGAGGAGGAGGGAAGAGGAGGGAGGAGGAAGGAGGAGGAGGAGTAGGGAGGAATAGGAGGGAGGAGGAGGGATTAGGAGGAGGAGAGAGGAGGAGGAGGTAGGAGGAAGGAGGAGGAGGGAGGAGGAGTAGTAGGGAGGAATAGGAGGGAGGAGGGATTAGGAGGAGGAGAGAGGAGGTAGGAGAAGGGAGGAGGAAGGAGGAGGAAGGATGAGGAGGCAGGAGGAGGAGGAGGGTAGGAGGAGGAAGAGGGAGGGGGAGGAAGAGGGAGGGGGAGGAGGAGGAAGGAGGGAGGAGGAATTAGAAGGAGGAGGAGGGAGAAGGAGGGAGGAGAAGAACGCAGGGGGAGGAGGAGGGAGGAGGAGGGAGATGGAGGAGGAGGGAGGAGGTGGAGGGAGGAGGTGGAGGGAGGAGGCGGAGGGAGAAGGATGAGGGAGGAGAAGGAGGGGAAGGATGAGGAGGGAGGAGGAGGAAGAGGGAGAAGGAGGAGGGAGGTGGAGAGAGGAGGAGGAGGGAGGTGGAGAGAGGAGGAGGAGGGATGAGGGGGAAGACGTAGGAGGAGGAGGAGGGAGGAGGAGGAGAGAGGAGGAGAAGGGAGGAGGAAGGAAGAGGAGTGATTAGGAGGAGGGAGGAGGGAGGAGGAGGGAGAAGGAGGAGGGAGAAGGAGGAGGGAGGAGGAGGGATGTGGAGGGAGGAGGAGGTAGAGGGAGGAGGAGGGAGGAAGAGAGAGGATGAGGAGGGAGGAGGAGGGATGAGGAGGAGAGGGAGGAAGAGGTAGGAGGAGGAGGGAGGAAGAGGGAGGAGGAGGGATGAGGGGGAGGACGTAGAATTAGAAGGAGGGAGGAGGAGGGAGTGGGAGGAGAGAGGAGGAGGAAGGAAGAGGAGTGATTAGGAGGAGGGAGGAGGGCGAGGAGGGAGGAGGAAGAGGGAGGAGGGAGGAGGAGGAGGAAGGAGGAGGAGGAGAAAGAGGGAGGAGGAGGGGAGGGGAAGAGGAAAAGGGTAGGAGGAGGAGGGGAGAGGAGGAGGAGGATTCTAACGCATATGCCTGTAGACAACTGCAGCGAAAAGGTGGGTCTGTCTATCTATCTGACCCGGGGTGGCTTTGCCAAGCTCTTGGCGGGTAGCGTCTCATTAAATTCATACCAAAAAAAAAGTAACTTAAAAGAATGTCCTTCCACACACCATCCATTATTTTTAATGAAAACTCTTTCTAATCACCTGCATGACTACAGTAACTTCTTAAGTAAAAAAAGATGAATTACAATGTTATGCATTGTGCATTATTTTTATGAAAACTTTGAAAATGCCTTAAAGATTGTATCATTATTTATTATAACTCATATGCCGGTACATAACTATAGACACAGAGTTTATAAATCTTTGAAAACGATGCAACAATATGACTATATAAGTTATACAGAATAGTTATTAAAAGTTATGCCCCTTGAAATAACTTTTACAGAGTTAAGTCCCCTTGCTGTATGGAAATTATAATGAAAAATGGAAAATTAAATAATATTCAGTAAGCAGCCGATTTCACACTAAAAAAATATCACAGTTGGCTGCGCTGGAATGAAAGGAAGACGTGTAGAAAATTTCATCTCAATCGGATGGGCCGTTCGCGAACGCATAAAGGACATACGGACATACAGACGGAGATTGCCTTTTATATATAAGATATTGTAGAAATTAAACGACGACTATCCATTGCTCTTCAAAGACTAAAACAGCTGAATAAATTATGGAGTGGGACAGACAGAACTACAAAAATTAGATTTTTAAGAGCATGCATCTTTCCCATTGCAACATACGCCTGTGAGACATGGACACTTACTAAACAAGCTGAACAGCGCATACATGCCTTTGAATATAAATGTTATAGACGAGTTCTAAAAATATCTTGGGTAAAGAAAAGAACAAATGCATCCATACTTCAAGAGTTGAATATTGAGGAGGGTTGGCTATTAAAGACGATAAAACAAAGAAAATTGAAGTTTTTTGGTCACTTGAAACGTCAAGAAAGTTTGGAGAGAACAATAATGGAAGGGTATATGCCTGGGAAGAGAGGAAGAGGAAGGCCAAAGAGAAGATGGGTGCAGGATGTGGCGGATGATCTCCAGATGGATGTATCAGACGCGGGACATCTTGCTCATGATCGAGAGGTTTTCCGGAAGGTTGTTATGGGAGCGAGGTTCTACAAAGGACATGCTACTGAATGAATGAATGAATATTGTAGTCGTATAGTTTAAATTAGCAGTTATTTTCGTTATTTCCTTTTCCTGTCCAAGATTAAAGTACGGTAGACATTTTACATTTTATTGGGTTGAAGTGATAGAACAATACAACAAGATTACTAAACAAAGTCAGCAACTCAACAAAATCGCTAGATATGACATCGAAAATTGTAACTGCAGCTTCTATCAATGCACACAATATGAGAAATGAGATATATTATGAAAATACACAAACTATGAGAAATGAGATCTATTATGAAAATACACAAAACATGGGACAACTAAGAGCGAAAAGGAGTAACTCTAGAGTAAAAATTATTCGATTAAAAATAAAACAATTTGAATGTATAATATACTTATAGTAAAGAAGATAAGCAACACAAACAACAAAAACAAGTGGAAGGAAGCGAGTACTAAATGAGAGAATGACAATAAACATGAGAAAATCGAGATCTTGCACATAACCGAAAAACTAAGCCTTGAACAATTAATCTGCTTGTTTATCATTGAAAAGACAATTGAATATAATAATAAAAAATGATACCTGTATGTATATAGTAAATAGACTCCTTGTAACGATCAGGTGTCTGCTATTGTGCTAGATCGACAGTCGAGTTTACGGCCTGGATGGATTTTCATGTAAATGGCATTCTAACAACATTCACAGTTACCGATCTACAAATAAAAAGTGAAGAACGATTTTCTTACCTAAATTTTCTCCTCTTACACAGCGTGATTTGTCCAGATAGAGGTTCCTTACAACAGCCGTTTGGTAAACAACCCCGCTAGTATATACACACACCAGAAGTTAGCCTGACCTAGCAGACACCAGACACAGGCGATTCCTTCTGCGTGCTATCACGCGCACACCAGCTGGAAGTGAGCGCACGGAAAAACCGCAACACCTCAGTGGGAGTGTTTTTCTCATAGCCCAGCAGTTTAGCACAACAAACGGACCTCCACACAAACAAGCACTGTTGTTCTTCCCACTCTCTTCCCACTTGGTGTGCTCCAGCACATAATGCTTTCCTTCATCCAGCCAACAGGACCTCGACCATTGTGAGACTTTTCTAAAAATAAGCAATGATGTACAGACCAGATGGAAGCGGAGGAAGAGACCGACCACGTAAACGATGGACGCAGAGAATAACAGAGTCCATGGTAATAGATTGATTAATTGATTGATTGATTGATTGATTGATTGATTTAAGAACCGACATCACAGCATTCGGGGCATTTCCATAAGCGCTCCGTCCCCATCCTCAGAAGCCAGCGAAGAGTTCCAACCCCAATAGTACCAGTAGCAATCTGATTATATGTGCGTCTCACCTTTTCTCTAAGCATCGAGCATCGGCCAGATCCCCTCGTTACTCCACGCTGTCGCATTCTTGCCAGACCATGGTAATCCATTTGCTCCTCCGAGGTGTACACGTGCTTCCACAAGGACGCAACCACGTCTGCCTTATCATGCATCAATACTCCACCAAGTTTTGCAGAGCCATCCAATCTGTCTGCCTGTTCATTCCCCATCATACCTGCATGCCCCTTCATTCCCCAGCACACCAGCATGCCCCGGAGAAAAGATCCAGACGATGCTTGCCACCCGTGACTTCCTAAGCGAAGCAAGCCACTCGGCACGAAGCTTGCCTGTCCTACTCAGCATGCCCTACTCAGCATGCTTTTTGAGTCAGTTACAATCACGATGTGTGTGTGTGTGTGTGTGTGTGTGGTGTGTGGTGTGTGTGTGTGTGTGTGTGTGTGTGTGTGTGTGTGTGTGTGTGTGTGTGTCGTATTCTCTGTCCAGCGGAAAGCTGCACTGACTGCCTCCACCTCCATTCTTAAGCTAGATGTTGTGATATCATAGTCCATGGTAATATCGATACATGAAGAGGGCACTCTCCCGCTGTTTGTACATCACCACGACACCGCAAGGTACATGAGGTACATGAGGAACATGATAAGATGAGATGAGATCCAAAGAATATATATATATATATATATATATATATATATATATATATATATATATATATATATATATATATATATATATATATATATAAGGGTCGTTCAATTGAAACCCGTCCCAATGGCTTTATTACAAAAGCATGAAAGAAACATTAACAGGTGTGGTAGAATTAAACAAATCATTCATTTTCAATGAATTATGCACCATGGATTGGTCAGAAGAAGTCGCTGTAGGCATTCAGGCAAGCATCCCATTGCTTAGGTAGGCAGCGAATGCCGTCCGCCAAAAAGGATTGTGGTTTCTCACTGAACCAAATGTTTACCGCGTTCATTACATCTGCTTCTGTGTGAAATCGTTGCCCCTTGAGAGCTTTATTTTGCTTTTTTCAAATGAAAATCACATGGTGACAAATCAGGACTATAGGCTGGATGTTGCAGAATTTCCCACTTCTTCCAGGTAATGCTTCCTGCACAATCTTCGGACGAGCATTACTGTGCAACAAAATCACACCTCGAGAAAGCATGCCAGATCGTTTATTCTTGGTGGCTTTTTGCAGCTTGTCTAGTGTTTGCAAGTAGTGGGTAGAGTTGATGTTGACCCCAGGTTCTTTGAAGTCGGCCAACAATAGCCCTTCATGATCAAAAAATGCGCTCAGCATAACCTTACCAGCGGAAACCTGTAACTTGAATTTTTTTACTTTTGATGATCCAGCATGCTTCCATTGCATGCTTCTCTCTTTTACTGCTCGGCTCAAAGTGGTGACACCATGATTCATCGTCTGCCACTATCCACCCATCATTTGCCATGCCGATAAGCGTGGGCGGTCATGTTTTGCCATCTCACTCGATCATCAGAGTCGTGGATCAGCTCCGTGTTTCTGTCTCGACCATGCCACGTGGCCAAGCCATCCAGGTATTTAATTCTTGGTCTTCCTGCCTCTATGCGGAAGAGAAATGCATCACTCTCCACTCTGTAACGCAGCAAGTGGTTCAATCACCATCCCATGCGTTCCTCTTTTTGGTGGTCGGTCAACATCCGTGGTACCCACTATAAACACACCGTTTGATAGTGCAGATTCTTACGAACGAACTTTCGAATTTTCTTAATTGACATATCAAATTCTTTCGCTAGCAAACGTATGCTTCGACAACGGTTCATCTGTAGTACTGCATCAATTTTGGCGATGTTCTTTTTTTTTTCTGTTTCATCAATATGCGCTTGACCAGGCCGTCGAAGATCTGTCGTGAACTGATGTCCTTTCCGAAACATTCGAGCACAGTCTTATATATATATATATAAAGACATTCTACAACAGGGGTGGTCAACTCGAGGTCCGAGGGCCGCATGCGGCCCGCCGGGAGTCATGTTGCGGCCCGCGGAGCTAGGTCAAATGAACATAAATGTTAACTTTATTGTACATATCACCAAACGAACATTACATCATGAGTCGTTCGTATCATATATTTTTTAATTGTAGCTAAGAGAAATTTGAAATATCTCGCATTTTTGGACAAATTCATAGATTTTAGCTATTTCAAATATCCGGCTATTTGACAATCAAGGTTACCTTGTTTGTTTGTTTTTTTGTTGTTTTTTTTTGGTCCCATGCTAGGTACTGATAAAATTTAATATGATACTTCAACTTCTGATATATATCTTCTGTGGTCTTCGGCGTCTTCAGGAAGTCGCAACGCTATCGGGCTCATACTCATAACTAATTTCAGTCCAGCTTGACAAAATCGGTCTCTGTGGCTAAGGGCTTGCGAACGCGGTTTGTGAGCCCGTATACCCTGGTTCGAAACACGGCGCTTTCGAAAAAGGTATAGGGGCCGGTCGTTCAGAAAGCAATGACAAACTACTGAACGTAACACTTGCCTAGTACATCAACAGCAGCTGAAAATGCTGGTGTTGGCTGCAACGTCCCGTAAGGGATACGCAACAAAATTTATTTATGTTTTTGGACAAATTTCCGTGTTTTCTGTAGTTTCGTTCTATTATTATCGCCACTGCGCCTGAAGAGATTTTGCGATCGACATTAAAATACATATTTATCATATTATAAGAGTTCAAACTACTTTAACCAAGTATCCTATTTACCATATCGATTCTTCTTCTTCTTCTTCTTCTTCTTCTTCTTCTTCTTCTTCTTCTTCTTCTGCTTTCATCTGGGGTGTTTGTTTCAGACGTAATTGAGGTATGTCTTGATAGGCACCTTGGGCCGAAACCCTTAGGCTAACAAATCCGACTTTTATGTGTGCTTTTTTATCCAGGTTAGCATTCCTGGGGGACTCTCAATGTTGTGGAGCCGTCCACATACCAGCTGGTCAAGTTAGAACGGTCGAAGACTTCACGGTCAACCTTCAAGGGAAGACAAGGGCAGTCCAATACACTTTGTTTTATAGATATAGATATAATTTCTGTTTTCTTATAGTTAATGCCGTGTATTGTTGGTGATCATGTCAGTCCACAGCCCTTTGTCTCATGTACTGCCAATCATTTCTGACACTGATTTTCCTCCATACAATGATGTCAAACTGTCTAGTATCTTCCTCCACCCCCAACTGTCCCTTTATGATGACATACTCTAGCTTTCCCGTTCCCGTGACATGCCATACCACGCAGCTTCCACACAATTCCTCACACGCCGACTAACTGTCCATGATTAGCTTCCGTACAAGTATAATAACTAAAAATAAAACTACTTGACTGCGATGGAAGCTCACAGATCTCTTACCTGACAGTTCTGTTGTGTGTTCCTTCCCCGCAAGCTCTAGCTCCGTTTGGTATGCACTGGCCCCAATCCTCGATCCTCCAGATATGGTAGTTACATTCCACACTGCAGACTCTCGTTTGAGTTTCCTGGTTGCGAATACGTGTCTGATCACACCAGCAATGAATAACACATGTGTGAGTGGGAGATTTATGTATGTGATTTGTCACGCAGAGGGACGGAGGCTTATGTATGTGGTTTGTCATTCAGGAGATGGGAGGCTTATGTATGTGGTTTGTCATTCAGGAGATGGGTGGCATATGTATGTGGTTTATCATTCAGGAGATGGGAGACTTATGTACGTGGTTTGTCATTCAGAAAATAGGTGGTTTATGTATGTGATTTGTCATTCAGGAGATGGAGGACTTATGTATATGGCTTGTCAGCATGGAGATATGAGTATTAAGTATGTGGTTTGTCAGCATGGAGATAGGAGTCTTAAGTATGTGGTTTGTCATCTAGGGGATAGGGGTTTTCGTCTCAGTGTTTATATTAAGTTTAGTTTAGTTTAGTCGACGGATCAACATCACGGCATACGGGTGTAACCCATAAATGCTCCGTTCTTCTCCTAACTCAAACCTGAGTTTGGAGAAACTCAGCTCAATGCACGAACTCCGTAGCACGGCGAGGATCCTGAAATACTTTGGGTAGATTTTTAACTCAAAATTTTGCCCGGGCAGCGCCGTTAGGCTACTCTTTTTCGATTTCCAACTGCCAAGGGATGTTTTACGTGCGCAACAATACACACGGGCGTCCGATCTCACTACCCAGAGACCAGATGCAATTTTATTACTGGAAGTCCACGTGAAAAGATACCGGTCCACACCGGGGCTTGAACCCGGGACCTCCAGCACTCGAGGCGGACACCGTACCTCGAGACCACGCAACCCCCAGTTTATATTAAAAATAGACCAACAGTCAATAGCTGGCCCAACCTAGACAGAAGTAAGGATTGTTGTTATGAGTTGGTATGTCAATGTGATATGTCGCTAACTCGTATATATTATTATTTGGTATGTCAAAGTATTACTTCACCAGCTCACAGTAAGAGTAATACTTACCCAACTCAAATAAGTCATGGTGTGGTATTTCAAAGTATGGCTTCCTCAACTCAAGTAATCAATCAAGCAATCAAACTTTATTTTCAAAGGGTTACGCAGGCCCATTTTATACTCGGCCCTTCCAATCACTAATCTTTCGTTCATTAATTGTTCATGTTACATTCACATAGGATAACAACATTGTCAATTGGATGTTGTAAACATAAACAATGCATATTACTATGTTATGAGACAGGCAGACATACGTACACACGCACATCCATAAACACACACGCACACATACATACCTGCAGGCATAATTACATCATTTGCACAAGCTCTCACAGTTATGCACACACTCAATAACATACAAATACACACTCCCTCGCATACAATGCATGCATTCATACACGCACACACAAACATATACGCATACATGCACGAACATACACATATACACACATACACACATTGTCACCAACTGGCTGGTGTTAGATCCCAGATGGGCAACCACTCAGCCAAAATCATTTTCTTCTACTGGTGGTTAGTTCTGGATGTAGTTTGAGATCCCCTAACTCTGTCAGAAGGGACTAATTACCACTGACTAATCCCAGAGAGAAAACGTGGAACAAATGTCTGTTATGCTGATTTAAGACACTGTCCCTGATACTCAAGAAAACAGCCAAGAAGTGGCTCGTTGAAGATATAATATATCTATATAGATTTGGCTGTACATGGTATCACCAGAAGTGAGAAAGGAGGAGTTAAGACATGCAACGTAATCTGGTTACTTATGACTGCATAGGCAAGATACCTCCCGGACATAGATTCCCACTTCTGGACAATATGTGTGAACCCCCACTAAATGATACAATAATGTGTGTACTTGATACGCTACACAAACATTTATAAACATTTAGAATTATACGGACAAATTGAGTTTTAAAATACAACAACTGTGTTTATTATTGCTATTGATGATCATATGATGATGATGATTATAATATGGTATTAGTAACTTAAGAGGTCACATAGGTCATGCTTCCCCCAGTGAGACGCAGTTCACTGTCAGATTGAAGGAGTCCAAATTGGTCCCTCACAAGGCTAAGTCACTTCCTGATATGGGTTGTTGACTGTCCATTGCTCCTAAGAGATCTGGAATGAAACGAACGGAGATGGGTAGTATCTACATCTACACATCTCAAACACATATGTCTATACATTAATATAAACATACGTACAAGTCATAATATATGATGGTATGATGATATATGAGGGCATGTTACATAAACATATATCAGTTCTAATAAATAAATATATATATATATATATATATATATATATATATATATATTCATTGGCACCTTGCCGTCTTGACAGACGATAGTTTGTGCTTTAAAAAGGCATAATAACTTTTACCTATGGCGGTAGCGAGTGTGACTGATAAGGCCAATTTGCGCTGTAAATGTCCGTTCACAGTGGGTGCATGTGAACACGTGGTCATTTCCACCATCATGCATCATCTTACGTCTCAAACGCTTGGTGTGTGACTTTTCTGCAATAATTTTCTCCTTTGACTTTATTCCATTTCTGATATTTGCCCTCCATGCAACACGTTCAGCGGCGACTTGCTCCCAATGTGCATTATCAATGCCTGTATCAATCATGTCCCGCTTACACACATCTTTGTATCGTAGTAGAGGCCGACCCTGAGATCTCTTACCCATCTGTAATTCACCAAAAAAGATATCCTTTGGTATTCTACCATCATCCATCCTCCTAAGATGTCCTATCCATCTAAGTCTACGAAGACTGAGCATGGAATAAACTGTCACGCAACCTGATCTTTCCAATACTTCAGTATTTGTGATTTGTCTTGCCACTTAATACCAAGAATTCTTCGCAGACACCGCATATGAAAGCTGTTTAAGTTGTTCTCTTGGTGTGAGTAAGTTGTCCAGGTTTCACTGCCATAGAGAAGAGTACTAAGGACACAGGCTTGATAGACAAGGACTTTTGTTTTGGCAGTAAGCTTCCTGTTCTCCCAGACTCTTTTTCTTAACCTGTTCATTGTTGTTGCTGCCTTACCAATCCGGATGTTGATTTCCTGATCTAGGGATAATTTGCTATTTACCACTGATCCTAGATATGTAAAATGGTCTACTATCTCTAGTTCGGCGTCGTCAATAAAGATTGATGGTACCCCATGTGCACCTTGTGACATAATCTGTGTCTTCTTTTTGCTAATTGTTAAACCAAATTCAGAACAAGCATTGGAGAATGCAGATAGTAGACATTGCAATTCTTCCTCAGAGTGGGTCGTAACTGCAGCATCATCTGCAAAAAGCAACTCTCTGATCAGTACCCTCCTAATTTTGGTCTTAGCCTTCAATCTGCCAACTGACAAGGACTTATAACCCGTAACAGTTGCCTCTCGCTTTGATTCCGAGACCAGTTAAGACCAGGGATGGAGTTATTGCCTCTCCATAGCACAAAGCCTGGGCTAAAATATAGAGATCATGTGTTGCCCATGCAGCATGATCCCTCTCTCGGCCTGCCTAGTTTACTCCAGAGGAAAGGTAACACCCCTACATCTGGAACAAGACAAGCTGCAGAAGCTGCCGGATCAGCAAAGCAATGCTCTAACTGTCCGCCTGTCGGAGCTTCGATCCTAGACCAGTCGCCAACCAAGGCTTAGGGCCTGGTCTGCCCTGCCATGACATTTTGTCTTTAGCTTGCATTTCCTCGCACCAGGGTAAGGCTTGTACCCTCCCAATTGCGCTCTTCCGCCCGAAGTCGTTGGCACAATGTGGGGTGTCAGGTTTGGTAAGCGCCGCCCAACGTTCAGCGCTAACAGAAACCAGGTAGTACCGTCTACTGTTATACGGTAGCTCAGTCATATCTGACTAAGACCTGACACCAATATATATATATATATATATATATATATATATATATATATATATATATATATATATATATATATATATATATATATATATATATATATATATTCATAAAACTATTTAGAACATCTATAGCTTAAAACATACATATTCACATACATTTATGTAATGCAGTGTTTCCCATATAAGTTCACCTCACTTTCTCCCTTTCTGATTCATTCATTCCGTCTTGTCGGAAGGACTGGTCGCACAGTACCTGTCGAACATTAAATGCCTTCCCTGAATCTGTCTGGGATATTGAAAGTCCTAAGTCATGTCTGTCCTCATGCAGACATCATGCAGACACGGGGAACTGGTGCCATTCCTCAAACCAAGTGGTTTCACCACAATCGTGGTAGGCACTCAAAGTGTTGGTCCAAATAATCAATGTTAATTGGACGCTATCAAGAGACTGGTAGCTCTCAGGAATTTCTCCTAAGTAGTCAGTCTCCCCAATGTTTAACATCATACAGGATGAATTTAAATGTATCTCCTGTACATGAATAAGCCACACGCTCATGTAGCTTGGATAATGGATTTCTCCAAATTATCACATACAACAAATCAGACAACCAAGTGGTGAATGAAAGAAGAAGATAAAGTTCACAGTGTAATAGTGAAATCTAGAAACTGGAACATTAAGTACAAAGAAAATCCACGAGTGTAAAGTTTGGGAGAATATGTAGAAACAGAAACTACACAAGCCTTCAGACTAGCAGACAAACTAATCAGAGTAATGGTATTACCTGGGTTATAGCTAGGAAATCCTGTCATACGACTTCGTACAGAAGTCCAACAGAACAAAATGTTAATATTTCTCCAGTAGGTATCCTAAGAATGCTATTGTAAATTTGCGTCTGAAGTCTTGCTGGCCATGCATGTAGTTTTATTCTCTCCGTTCCTGGCTAGTTTCCAGGTTAGCTAATTACTATGTCCAAGTTCCTGTTAGCTCCACCTATTTTCCATGTTGGACGATTTACCTAGATGGATTAAGTGCCAAATTCTTTTCACCCCTCCTCCTTTCCTGTGGACGGTAGTTTCATTTGTCAATCAAATTGACCGATGCCCCACCACGGCCTGAAACAATAAAACATGCTTCGCTAGCGATGCAATAGACGGTGCGTCATAACTACATACCAATCGGTTGTTAACACAAGCCTTCCCGGTTGCTGGCAGGAATGTGTCAGCCATGTGTTCCTACTTTGCCCCCTTATTGCAGTGAGGTGTTAAGCATCTGGTCCTAATTGCCGTCTTTGGATCACACATTTCAGACGGGTCTGGCTGACCCTCTTATCTCCCATTCTGCCGTGGCTGGTTTACACGTTAGGTCATGTTAACCGTAAGGTGTTAGGTATCAGTCCCTATTCCAACCGCAGGATTCTAAACTAACACGCAGGATTCTAAACTAACACGTCAATCTCAACTGACTGGCTCCGCGATGTATCAACTGAAAACAATGAGTTTTCCACCTTTGATAAGCGCCCGCCGACTGGTGCCGTGGTGTTGGTTTTTACGTTTGATCTGGACATCAAAGCTTTCTCAGACCTAGCATTACAGAAATGATGGGGCTTGCGTGGTCAAAATGTAATTTTCTCTTGTATTCAATCTCTGTTAGTTTTTCCTTATTCCTTGGTTGGGGACTAGATTATTTTCTGGTGGACAATTATTCTTTTACTTAGAGAATGATAGAATAATTCTTGTGGGCTCTTTAATTCCTTTCAAACTTGTGTAATTCGGATGCTGCCGGGGCTGTCCTGTTACACACATGCACATACACACATACTCACACGTACACATACATACATACACACACTTACACACCCA
>JACEFZ010027877.1:0-17500 GCA_014155875.1 Cepaea nemoralis
TGTGTACTAGCTCCTACCCTCTTTGGAATATACTTTTCACTTCTACTGAAATATGCCTTTTATGATCAGGATGGCGGTATATACATTCACTCACGTTCAGATGGCGGCCATCTACAATGCTCAGAGATTGAAGGCCAAGACCAAAATTAGGAGGGTATTGATCAGAGAGTTGCTTTTTGCAGATGATGCTGCAGTTACGACCCACTCTGAGGAAGAATTGCAATGTCTACTATCTGCATTCTCCAATGCTTGTTCTGAATTTGGTTTAGCAATTAGCAAAAATAAGACACAGATTATGTCACAAGGTGCACATGGGGTACCATCAATCTATATTGACGACGCCGAACTAGAGATGGTAGACCATTTTACATATCTAGGATCAGTGGTAAATAGCAAATTATCCCTAGATCAGGAAATCAACATCCGGATTGGTAAGGCAGCAACAACAATGAACAGGTTAAGAAAAAGAGTGTGGGAGAACAGGAAGCTTACTGCCAAAACAAAAGTCCTTGTCTATCGAGCCTGTGTCCTTAGTACTCTTCTTTATGGCAGTGAAACCTGGACAACTTACTCACACCAAGAGAAACGTTTAAACAGCTTTCATATGCGGTGTCTGCGAAGAATTCTTGGTATTAAGTGGCAAGACAAAATCACAAATACTGAAGTATTGGAAAGATCAGGTTGTGTGACGGTTTATTCCATGCTCAGTCTTCGTAGACTTAGATGGATAGGACATCTTAGGAGGATAGATGATGGTAGAATACCAAAGGACATATTTTTTTGGTGAATTACAGATGGGTAAGAGATCTCAGGGTCGGCCTTTTCTACGATACAAAGATGTGTGTAAGCGTGACATGATTGATACAGGCATTGATAATGCACAGTGGGAGTAAGTCGCCGTTGCATGGAGGGCAAACATCAGAAATGGAATAAAGACAAAGGAGAAAATTATTGCAGATAAGTCACACACCGAGCGTGTGAGACGTAAGATGGTGCATGATGGTGGAAATGACCACGTGTTCACATGCACCCACTGTGAACGAACATTTACAGCACGAATTGGCCTTATCAGTCACATTCGCTACCGCCATAGGTAAAAGTTATTATGCCTTTTTAAAGCACAAACTATCGTCTGTCAAGACGGCAAGGTGCCAATGATGAATGCTCGTCCTCATGTCGGAAAGATTGTGCAGGAAGCATTAGCAAGGAAGAAGTGGGAAATTCTGCAACATTCAGCCTATAGTCCTGATTTGTCACCATGTGATTTTCATTTTTTCGGACCTCTAAAAAGAAGCTCTTAAGGGGCAACGATTTCACACAGATGCAGACGTAATGAACGCGGTAAACACTTGGTTCAGTGAGCAACCACAATCCTTTTTAGCGGACGGCATTCGCCTTCAACCTAAGCAATGGGATGTTTGCCTGAATGCCCACGGCGACTTCATTTGACCAACCCATTCAGTCAAAATGAATGCTTTGTTTAATTCTGCCACACCTTGTTAATGTTTCTTTCATGCTTGTGTAATACAACCATTGGAACGGGTTTCAAATGAACGCCTCTAATATATATATAGAACCAGTTTTTCTGTATGGCAATGAATCTTGGACTGCAAATGAATAAATTAGGAAGAACTTAGAAGCAACAGATATGTATTTCCGAGACCAATATTCCGAATTCCTTGAACTGCCAGATTAACAAACAGCGATTTCCTTAAAGAGGCTAATGAAAGTAGAACAGTGGGTCTCAACCGGTGGGAATCGAATCCTCCCCCCCCCCCCCCAGGGGGGAATTTTAGGGTTTCCGGGTGGAGGGGGGGGGGGGGGTGAAGATTATTTCAAGATCGCGTTAATACAAGAACCGATTACGTGATATTGTTTTTCCCTTCATACTTTACGGTTCTGTACGTCTCACTCCTTCTAACATTCATTTATAAAGTAAGTAGACCCACAAATCACGTTTTATGTGGACGTCTAGACTTGTTTTGGTATGTGCTTCCATTATTACGTATACTGTGTAGGGACAGGAGCGGGGGGGGGGGGGGGATTTTTAGGTAAGAAATACGAAAGTGGGGGGGGGGGGGGAATGACGTTCTGAAAATATGGTGAAGGGGGGCACGGGCCAAATTTTTAGGTAGGAAAGTAGGCAGGAAAATAGGTAGGATAATGACGTTCTGAAAATATGGTGAAGGGGGTACGGGCCAAAAAAGGTTGAGAACCACTGAACTAGAACGTTATATACAGCGATAAGAAAGAGATAAACAGCTTTCTTTGGTCATGTGATGAGAAGAGAGGCACCGGAGAACATCGTGACGTCTGGAAAGATCAAACGGAAGAAAGTCAGAGGCCGACCACGAGAAATAATAAATGGATTGTGACGGTGGGATGGAGGAATATAATCAGTAGAGTTGATCCAGAACACCAACAACCAAGATATGTGGGGAGACATGAACGCATACTGCCAGCCTGCAGGACACTTGATGATTATGCTGATTATTTATGGCGAATATCAGCTTCTATGAAATAAGAATAATATTAATTAATCTTTCCGTACCACAGAGGTCGTAGTGGATTCGCCTGATGGCGTGGGACACTGGTGATAGGGAAAGTGAATTCACACTCTCTGTGACGAAGAGGTTACGGACTCAATTCGTAATCCCGCATAATGGGTTCGAAACACTGCGAGCGATTTGGAAGCACACCGCCTTGCGTTTGTTTTCCATACAAAGGTATGAGTGCTGATCGTTCAGAAAACAATGGCCGACCACTAGGCTAAGCGTAAATTTGCAAAGAAATCACGAACAGCCAAAGTAATGCTGGCGTTAATTGTAACGCCCTGTAAAGGATATGCAACTAACTTTTAATCCACGCGCACAATTCAATCCAGCGCTACCAGAAGGAGTGTGCATGAATTACGCTTCAGTTACAGGCGAGCGAGCACAACAAAATACAATCTTTACGTTAGAATGCTATGTGTATGTTACATTCGTAGCCACCGTTACGAAATGGCTAACACGTTTGCCTGTTGGCCCGGTGGTCATGTGATCAAATCCACATCGAGGCTGGATTTTAAAATTGAAATTGACACCCAGACCGGCCCAGTCTAAAGTAGGTCCCAGGAAATGTCACTGGAAGCAAAGGCGTCTGGTGTGACAGGACTACATCCTCCATCAAGTCCCGCTTGGTCATTAACTTGTAATATGGGGGTGTATTTTATTTTATTATTCATTTTATATATTTATTGATTACTTCTTTGTAAAAATTACCTTTGTAAAAACTATTTTGTTACGAAACAGATACATGAAGAGGTTCTAACGTGTGAACCACAAATTGAAGAACCTGCATTTGAAGAAATCCTATATGTAATCACACGACTTAAAAACAATAAGGCAACTGGGGCTGATGGAATTGCTGCTGAATTTATAAAGGCAGGTGGCCATGCATTACATCTAAAGCTATACGAACTAATAATAAAAATCTGGAGGACTGAAGAATTACCCCATGACTGGAAAGAGTCATTATTGATACCTATCTTTAAGAAAGGAGACAAGTTCCAGTGTGAAAATTATAGAGGAACATCACTACTGTCCATAAGCTATAAGATACTATCCGCAGTGCTACTACATAGACTAAAACCATATTCAGAATACATATTAGGTGACTACCAGGCGGGTTTTAGACAAAACAGATCACCAATAGATCAGATATTTATCTTACGACAAATAGCCGAGAAAAATTGGGAATATAAAAGAGATCTCCATAACATTTTTGTGGATTTTAAAAAGGCTTATGATAGTGTCCATAGGAATAGTCTATGGAATGCTATGCGGGAATTTGGAATACCAAGGAAGTTAATCAACATGACCAGACTATGCATGGAAGATACTTATAATATAGTAACATATAAAGGCAGGAAATCAGACCCTTTCCAAATAACATCTGGCTTGAAACAGGGTGATGCACTATCGCCGCTACTCTTCAATCTGGCTCTAGAGAAAGTTGTAAGGAGGGTAAAGGAGGAATGTGATATTGGAGGAACATCCAAGCTGCTTGGTTATGCAGATGATATAGATATTATAGGGGAAAATGAACAAAAGACATTGGAAATATTGACTCACTTAAAGGAAAAAGCCCAACAGATGGGGCTGGTTATCAACCAAGATAAGACAGAATATATGGTAATTTCAAGAGAAGGAATGGCTAAAAACTCTGGCCACATACAAATAGATAATATGACCATTAAAAGAACGGAAACATACAAATACCTGGGTACAATCTTCAACTGCTCCAACATCATAAGGGAAGAAATACAAACTAGAATCAATTCTGGAAATAAGATATACTATGCACTACAACATCTACTAAAATCAAAGGCGCTATCTCGTAACACCAAGATCACAATATACAAAACATTGATCAGACCAGTTGTGCTGTATGGCTCTGAAACTTGGAGTACAACGAAAGGAGACGAAGCCTTGCTACAAACCTTTGAGAACAAAGTTTTAAGACGCATCTTTGGACCCATTAGGGATACACAAAGTGGAGAGTGGAAAAGAAGAAGTAACAAAGACATTTATGATCTGTTTAAGTCCCCGCTAATCACTGGTATCATGAAGGCTAATAGACTACAATGGCTGGGGCATATAGAAAGAATGGAAGATAATAGGGAAACAAAACTCGCTTACACTCAGGAAATAAATGACCGTAGACCCCGAGGTAGACCAAGAAGACGGTGGAGAGATAATACATATACAGACCTACAAGCACTTGGAATCAATGACTGGCAAGAGAAGGTCAACCAGAGAGACGAATGGAGACGGATTGTATCTGCAGCAAAGAACCTCAATGGCTCGGAACGCTGAAGAAGAAGAAGACGATTGATTCCTTCTGATTTTGGATTTTCACCTGTATTCCGGTAGACGATGAATCTCCTTGTAAGGTGTGTGCAACGTGTGAGTGTTTATTACGTTTCTTCTCGCAGGAGCTAAATATACCTATTTGTTTCCAATTCATATTGTTATATCCTGCTGCAGCCGCTGCTTTTTCTTCTAGCACCTGTAAACTGTCATCTACTGCCTATAATACAGTGTTTATTATTAATGACTGTGCAGTATTTGAAAATATTGCCGGTCCACGTTTTGTATTTACCTATTATGTTGCATGCACTTTACAGAGGGTGAATACAAAACTTGGACAGGCAATATTTTCAAGCACCTAAACAGTCATTAAAAATGCACCTTATATCTTGTGGTGTAGGACAGAGGGGTCTTGAGCCTGAGGAGTTAACGCCGCCTGGCTAGTCGCGCGACTGTGCAGGTTAGGATTTTAGGCGGTCATGATTCGCCATTTCACTCGATCACCAGAGTCTTGAATCAGCTCAGTGTTCTTGTCTCGACCATGCCACGTCGCCAAGCCATCCAGGTATTTACTTCAGTCTTCCCCTTGTTCTCTTCCACTCGATTTGCCAGTTGTCACCAAATTCTCCAATTTATTTCTTCTCATAACATGCCCAAAATGTTTGATACAGTGGGTGCGTCTGAATAATGGGGTGCGCTGTTATGTCCCGTGCCTGGTCAGACGTGGTCTCGACGCTTGGGTTCGGCGTCTGCTAAAGGAAGTGAAGGAAAGACTGAACACCCATACCCCCGTGCTTTCAGGCTTAAAAAATGTGACTGTTCTATCACAGACTCAGAGTCAGTTTTTGCTTCTGGACATTTTTAAAATTTACATAAAGGTAAAAGTATGGCGTATGTATTCAACATTAATAAACAAAGAGAAACTTATGCTGCGGATAAAAAGATCGTTTTTATTCGTATTTATGTGCCTGAAAGAGAACATTTTTCTTATTTCGACTGAATAGGCCTTACATATCAACTGGTGAACCCTTTGAGGCCACTACGACAGTTAATAAATAAATATACATGGTTCGTTTGGCGCTCATTGAAGTTTAGGAAAGAAGCAGGGAGTAGAAGACGCACTATTGTTGGTCTATAATATACAAACAGGATTAAACAAAACGTACAAAACATTATTAAAAAATGCAATGCTTTCGCAATGTTTTCAACTTGAAAACTTAACGATACCTGGCAAACTTGTTGGAGAAAGAGCATGGGGAAAACACAGATAAATACCCAGAGAGCTTGGAGATTTCGAATAATTGGAAAGAGAACACATACCTGGTCCAAGACTGGTGATCGTGTGAGATAGTAAACCATGATAGACGACATCTATCGGTATGGCACATGATGATGATACAAATGAATAAATATTTGTTTTAGTAACATGAACTGTGGTGAAGGTGTTACGAATGCAATTTGGCACCCCGCATACCACGTTCGTAACAAAAGCTGTGGGAGACTTGGAAGCAGACTGCTTTGCGTTAGTTTTCATACAATTGTATGCGTGCCGGTCGTTCAGAAAACAATGGTGAACTACTAAACGAACAGCCAAAAATGCTGGGGTTGACTGCGACATTCGAACAAAAGCTGTAACTATGTGTTTACATGTTTCAGCCAAAGTATTATTCATTTATTCACTTCACGTGATATATAACTCTGCAGTAAGCATGTGACCAGATGCAGAGAAATAGGTCAGGCCAGAAATAGATCATGTAACATATTATTTGTGGCTTCTGTGTAAGTTTCTTAGATTATTATTTACTGTCCGAAAGTACGAGGGCAAGTTTATAAGTAAGTCACAAATGGCTGTAGAAAAATAACTAAAGATAATAACAACTTGAAACCAGTTTATTGTTATAGATACATTGTCCCTTTATTTCTCAATATGTTTGTTTCGGTTTTTGTCCATCAAGAATGATGATGACCATTACTTTTCATCAGTGGGGTTGAAGGTGTGGAAGGCCGTGGGTTCTAAGATTGGCTTGGATAAAGGCGACTTATTTTGGCTCGAAATGTTCTTTACAACTGTGGGCCAAAGAATCGCTTGACGTCTCTGGAGGAGGATTTCCTGCAGTGGTTTTTCTGTCCTGCCTTTTCTTCACAGCTCTTGCATATTTCTCAATATAACTTCCACCAACACTGATGTACTTATCCCATCGTTTTATCAGTCCTCCCGAACCGGCTGCATAGAAATGTGTACTTTGTTTTCATTGACCTGCCATCCCACAGGACTGTGTGACTTATTTATTGACTCACTCACGTACCCTTTTCTACCCAGCTATGCACCGCTTTACGGGACAAACATTTGTCAGCATAAACAGGGAACTCACCTTGACAGGAGACATTTCGCAAATAACGCCCAAGTTGAATGTGAAGTGAAACCGTGGTGTCGAAAACAGAGCACGCAATTCGATGCAGCCGGTTTGAGAGGACTGATAAAACGATGGATAAGTGCACCAATGTTGGTGGAAATTATGTTGACAAATAAAGGGACAATGTATCTATAAAAATAAACTGGTTTCAAGTTGTTATCATCTTTAGTTAATTTTATACAGCCATTTGTGACTTATTAACTTACCCTCGTAAAAACTTTCCATGTGCAACTTTCCCTGTCGCATCACTTCTCTCTTGCCTAGTATGTTCTGTCATTCTTGACTAGAATGTTCCTACCTAAAGCTACTTTCTCTGTTCCTCTACTTGCGTTGGTGAGCACCGTATGATTTATTTCTCTTTTCTTTATAGCTTTTATGGGTGATCTAATAAGGACTGCAGATATCAACGCACATTGAAATATATAAATATACGAGGGCGAGTCAATAAGTAAGTCACATAGTTCTGTGGGATGGCAAGTAAGTATAGTTGGTATTTTCTACAGATGTCATTAGGTGACAGCAACATCGAACTTTATATTCCCGTTCGTCAGGTGACGCTGTGTCTCATGCGCATGCGCATAAACAAAAATGGTGACTGTACTTACGGAGTGTACAACCAAAGAGCAACGTGATGTTGTGCGTTTTTTTGTGTGTGTGTGGGCAAAAGGACTGCCTGCAAAGAACATTCATAAGGCCATGCTTCCTGTTTATGCTGACAAATGTTTGTCCCGTAAAGCGGTGCATAGCTGGGCAGAAAAACTGTCTCAATGACGCTCTACAATTGTTGATGAAATCAGATCTGGGAAAATTTTGCTGACACTGTTACGAGATTGTCAAGGAGTGCTTTTAACAAATTTCAAGAAGAAAGGTGACAGTGTGAATTCTGAATCGTACTGTGAAGGTCTATCGATTCTTCATGTTGCAATTCGAAGAAAACGTCCAGGACTGCTGACTAGAGGAGTGTTGCTTCTTCATGACAATGCCAGACCACACACGACTCGATTAACTCAGGAGAAAATTAACCAACTAAGGTGGGAAGTTCTGGAACCACCTTACAGCCCTGACTTAGCCCCTAGCGATTTCCACCTTTTTGGTCCACTGAACACCCACCTTGGCGGGAGACATTTCGCGAATGACGCCGAAGTTGAATGTGAAGTGAAAACGTGGTTTAGAAAACAGAGCACGTAGTTCTATGCAGCCGGTGTGGGAGGACTAATAAAACGATGGAATAAGGGAATCAATGTTGGTGGAAATTATGTTGAGAAATAAAGGGACAATGTATGTATAAAAACAAACTGGTTTCAAGTTGTTATCATGTTTAGTTATTTTTTCTACAGCCATCTGTGACTTACTTATTGAATTCCCCTCGTAATTAGAAAAGCATTGTAAGCAGAATGAGGCGAATGTTAATTTCAACTTCTAGAGCAGGGGCCGGGAATGTTAGGCTCAGGGCCGCATAAGGTCCGCAAAATCACTTGGTCTGGCCCTGTCTAGGCAACCGGAGGCGGGACTCGAAATTCAATAAATCTCTGAGCTTTTGTCATAGCACCATAAATGTATATTAAGTGAATCATAATATTAATAACATAAATTGTGCGGTTCAAACAAGGGACGCCAATCATGGGATAGACAGGACACATTCGAATACAGACCCGTGTGTAGACACATAACGCGACAGACATGTGTGCTTTAGAACAGTGGTTCTCAACCGGTGGGGAATTCCCCCCCCCCCCCCCCCCCCCGGGGGAATTTTAGGGTTTCCAGGGGGGAGGGAATTAAGATTATTTCATGATAGCGTTAATACAAGAACTGATTACTTGATATTGTTTTTCCCCTTCATACTTTACGGTTCTGTACGTCTCATACTTCTAAAATTCATTTTATAAAGTAAGTAGACCCACAAATCACGTTTTATGTGGACGCCTAGACTTGTTTTAGTATGTGCTATTAAATTTAGCTTCCATTATTATGTATACTGTGTAGGGGCGGGGCGGGAACGGGGGGGGGGAATGACGTTCTGAAAATATGGTGAAGGGGGCACGGAACAAAAAAGGTTGAGAACCACTGCTTTAGCACGACCCAGAAATGATGCTATAAATACAGAAAAAAAATGCTCCACGCCCCTGTTGTAGGGTGTGGACAACTGAGGCTGCACTAAATGAAGTTTCGTACACGTGGAAAGATGTTTTGTGCCACTGTAAGGGGCGTATCGGGTATCGTACACTACGTATACTAAGGCTTAAACAAAACATTAAGCAATCGATGTGTAACTGTGCCGCATGGCGGCCGCTGTGTTAAATGCGCTGAATTCAAGATTGCTGTGGAATCGTGCAGTAAAATCAAGCCGTTTTATTCAATCATATAACTTTCTGACAGTATCATTGAGGGCCTGGTTCACATATTGATCGATTGGCTCCGTGGTCAGAGATAGCATACACAGGCCGATCACTGTAGGACCCCAGGTTACCACCACATCCGGAACTGTCGTGCCTTCTTTTAAGCACGAAAATGTTATTCTAAATAACAAACGAATAAAAATAAAATCGCGATTAGATATCAAATGTGAAAAGGTTATTCTAAATGACAGAAAAAAAAACAAACAATAACATCACGATGGAATATCAGTTGTGAAAAGGTTATTCTATATGACAGAAAAATAAAAACAAAATCACGACGGGATATCAAATATGAAAAGAAGAATGACAGAAGAATACAAACAACATCACGATTGGATATGAAATGTAAAAAGGTTATTCTAACTTTCAGGAAAAATAAAAACAAAATCAGATTTGATATAAAATATGAAAGGATTATTCTAAATGTCAGACGCATGGGAAAAAATAAAAAAATGGTGATGTGACATTATGCCTGTGATTCTTATTCTAAATAACTTAAGAATAACACACAACAAAAACACAAACATAAAATAAGTAAGACATGAAAAACTAATTATAAATAACAAAATAATAACAAACAAATTATAATATGATGTGAGACATTTCAAAGTTATTGTAAATAATAGACGAAACAAACAAAAATCATATATTTATTTATTCGTGTTCTGGGAGAGACTTGGTCCAGTTATACAACACACACACCTTAATCTGCTAATGTTAAAGACAGCCAAGTTATACAACACACCATCTATCTGCTAGTTGAGTTGAGTTGAGCTAAAAACTGACATCACTGCACCGAGGACATTCCCACACACGCCCCGAACAATTGTTCAACAGCCAGTGAAGAGTCACACAGCTAATCGTTCCCACCACTATCTGATTGAAAGTTCTTCTGGACTTCCCTCTCAGTAATTTTTTTTAAAACCAGAAACCCTGCCAATCCCCAGCAATCTCATCCTTTCCATATACGGGTTCAGACTAACTTCTGCTGCTCAGGAGATTGCTGACACAGCGCGGTGGTGAAAACTGTAAGAGATGCCGCATTTGTGGAGATGGGCTTTTGCCATTAGGGAAAAGAATGGGAAGTTACTAAACATGTTGAAATATGATGGGAAACAGTTTGTAGCGGTTATTGGCAGAGAAAAGCGACACCGAAGATACCATCTGGGCTTTCTCCACGCACACACTTTGGCTGTGTATTGTATTACGAACTATTTGGTATTTCAGAGATATTGTGTATTAATTGTTTGTTGTTACCTGTATACATTTATCTAATGTGTTCGCCTGGAGGGTTGAGGCGCTAGAACCTCTTGTCCCCGGATAGATGGGGCCCGTTAGCTGTTACAGCGGCCCATCTATGAGATGGAAAACACCTATTATAAACTCCCAAGTTTAAGGTGGATCGACGTGCCGAGGACTTAATGGCCACGGGTGAGCTGGTCGTGAACATGAAACGTCTGGTATGCGGGCGGGGCTGCGCCAGACTCCTGAGAAACACCTCCGTCCCTTCACTAACAGGCAGGCTCTACTCGGATGACCGGTTAGTTCCTGCCTTCATATCAAACCAACCATGAAAAATAAAACGAATTATCGCCGAAGCAACAAAGTACGTGCTTTGTGCTTGATACCTTTGACAACAGCCAGCGGGGAGAAAATGAAGCGGAGGAGAAGAGGTAGGAGAGGGAGAGGGAGAGAGAGAGAGAGAGAGAGAGAGAGAGAGAGAGAGAGAGAGAGAGAGAGAGAGAGAGAGAGGCGGAAAGGAAGAAGAGGGCTGGAGCCAGAAGGGGTAGGAGGAAAACGAATTTTTTGGGACTAAAATATTGTACGTTTTGGGATTGCAATTTATCTGCTAATGTGACAGGTAATCCATATCTATAAAAGAGACTGTATCTTTGTGGTTGGGGGTGTATTTGCTGCGTTCGATAACGGTACATCCGATTGAGATGAAATTTTCTACACGTCTTCCTTTCATCCCAGTGCAACCAACTGTAATAGTTTCTTAGGGGGCAATCATCTATTTACTTACTAAAATTTCATTTTGTAATTACGTGACTTAACATAAGAAATATTCTATAAAGGGATATAACTTTTAGTAGCATTGCTATATCTTAGGTTAAGTCCCCTGGCTAAATCAAATCAAATCAAAAGCTACCCCGGGAAGGTTAACCCGGTCAGCAAATGCCCGCAGAAGTCGGATGTGTCGGCCTAACGGCGCAAGAACGCAGCTCTGCTGTAAACAGGCACAACGCAGTCACATCCGGAAAAAAAATCCAGATGAACGCAGAAGAAGAAGAAATCAAAAGCTATAGATAGATAGATAGATAGATAGATAGATAGATAGATAGATAGATAGATAGATAGATAGATAGATAGATAGATAGATGGATGGATGGATAGATAGATAGATAGATAGCTAGATAGATAGATAGATAGATAGATAGATAGATAGATAGATAGATAGAAGAGGGTGGGATAGACGAAGGGAGAGACGGACGGGCAGACAGGCAGACAGACAGGCAGACAGACAGACAGACAGACAGACAGACAGACAGACAGACAGCCGGGTCGACAGACAGACAGACAGTCGGGAACGGGAACTTATATGACTACTTATATGAATTAAATGAGATGCTCCCCACCAGGAACTGGGTGTAGCCGGGCCGGGTCAGACAGACAGACAGACAGACAGATAGTCGGGTACGGGAGCTTATATGACTACTTATATGAATTAAATGAGATGCTCCCACCAGGAGCTGGACGAAGCCGGACCGGGTCAGTCAGACAGACAGACAGACAGACAGACAGACAGACAGACAGATAGATAGATAGATAGATAGATAGATAGATAGATAGATAGATAGATAGATAGATAGATCCCCGCCAGGGCCTGGGCGAAGCCGGGCCGGGTCAGCTAGTCTGTTTATATAACACACCGTATATATGCTAATGTGAAAGGTAGTCAAATTACGCAACACAACACTCACTTTCTGACGTGAAAGATAATCTAGTTACACAACACAACACTCACCTGCTGACGTGAAAGATAATCTAGTTACACAACACAACACTCACCTGCTGACGTGAAAGATAATCTAGTGACACAACACAGCACTCACCTGCTGACGTGAAAGATAATCTAGTTACACAACTTAACACAACACTCACCTGCTGACGTGAAGGGTAATCTAGTGACACAACACAAAACTCACTTTCTGACGTGAAAGATAATCTAGTTACACAACACAACACTCACCTGCTGACGTGAAAGATAATCTAGTTACACAACACAACACTCACCTGCTGACGTGAAAGATAATCTAGTGACACAACACAACACTCACCTGCTGACGTGAAAGATAATCTAGTTACACAACTTAACACAACACTCACCTGCTGACGTGAAGGGTAATCTAGTGACACAACACAACACTCACCTGCTGACGTGAAAGATAATCTAGTTACACAACACAACACTCACCTGCTGACGTGAAAGATAATCTAGTTACACAACACAACACTCACCTGCTGACGTGAAAGATAATCTAGTTACGCAACACAACACTCACCTGCTGACGTGAAAGGTAATCTAGTGACACAACACAACACTCACCTGCTGACGTGAAAGATAATCTAGTTACACAACTTAACACAACACTCACCTGCTGACGTGAAGGGTAATCTAGTGACACAACACAACACTCACTTTCTGACGTGAAAGATAATCTAGTTACACAACACAACACTCACCTGCTGACGTGAAAGATAATCTAGTTACACAACACAACACTCACCTGCTGACGTGAAAGATAATCTAGTTACACAACACAACACTCACCTGCTGACGTGAAAGGTAATCTAGTGACACAACACAACACTCACCTGCTGACGTGAAAGATAATCTAGTTACACAACTTAACACAACACTCACCTGCTGACGTGAAAGGTAATCTAGTGACACAACACAACACTCACCTGCTGACGTGAAAGGTAATCTAGTTACACAACACAACATTCACCTGCTGACGTGAAAGGTAATCTAGTGACACAACACAACACTCACCTGCTGACGTGAAAGGTAATCTAGTTACACAACACAGCACTCACCTGCTGACGTGAAAGGTAATCTAGTTACACAACACAACACAACACTCACCTGCAGACGTGAAAGGTAATCTAGTTACACAACACAACACAACACTCACCTGCTGGTGTGGAATGTCACAAACGAGGGTATCAACACGGAAGCCAATCCGTCGAAGATAAGACTGTCAAACATGGCCGAAACTATGCCGTTGGTTTGGCGCTAAAATGTATAGTAATCATTTGCATTAGTTTTTGTTTCGTTAACTTGTTCGTTAAAGTAACCCTATGCAAAGAGAGCATCTTTTGTTGGATTCCCCCCCCCCCCCCCCCCCCCCCCACCCCGAAGACATGTCTGTGTGGTGGGAAACGAATAGTCGGACAGACTGGCAGGTTCTGCACCCTTTGAGTATTGGTTCATGATAAGGCAGATTTTATTATGTTTTTTTTTTTTTGGGGGGGGGGGGGGGGCGCTCGCTCACTTTGAACTCAAGCGCAGTCCATACACACTACTTCTAGTAGTACTGGACTGAATTTTGTGTGGGGAATAGCTTTACCTATTAACAGTGACCCTTGCCATCAGGTGAATCCACTCCGACTACACAGACTTGTAATTTACATTTTAGTACACCATAGTTCGGTGTAGGGGTTGAACCCCTTACCTCGGCATCAGCACATCGGATGTGTAAGAACACACGTTCTTATCCATTCGGGCATGCAGACCTCTCCATAAGGCAGATGTGGTCGGGGACCTCTGGAATCATGTGTACATTGTAGAAGAACGGGTAGATCATTACGGTTTGGAGAGAATGGTGCTGCAGGGAGCGACCAGAGGACTTGGCCGATACTCAGGACTCAGAGGGAAGACCAGACAGACACACGATCAGACTGCTCCTGGTACCACTGGTATTGGAACTCTTCGCTGGTTGTTGCAGATGGGGGACTGATACGTATGGGAATGTCCCAAGTGGCATTATGTGAGAAAACTATTGCTTTTCCTAACTCTTTCTACCAGGCAATTGTCTTTACAGCAATAAATCAATGAGTTACGATTGAACACTAACTCTATTGAGTATATGGTAATTGAGTAACAAAATCCCAGAGCAAAAGTTGTAGTAGTAGTAGTAGTAGTAGTAGTAGTAGTAGTAGTAGTAGTAGTAGTAGTAGTAGTAGTAGTAGTAGTAGTAGTAGTAGTAGTAGTAGTAATAGTAGTAGTAGTAATAGTAGTAGTAGTAGTATTTTCTGTAGTAGTAGTTGTATTAACAGTAGTAGTAGTTGTAGAGAAAGAAGATGATATTAAAGAAGACTTTTATAATGATCTGGAAGATGTCATAGAAGAAACCCCCAAACAGGACATCCTGATTGTGCTGGGAGACTTCAATGCAAAAATATGTAGAGAACAAACTAATAAAAAAGTGGCCGGTATGGAAAGCCTACATACAACTTCAAATGATAATGGATGGAGAGTCATCAACCTGGCAGAAGCCAAAGGACTGCAGATTAGCAGTACCAGACTACAAAGAAAGGATATACACAAACAAACTTGGAAATCATGTGACAAGAGAACCTATAATCAAATAGATCACATTTTAATTAACAACAGAAATGCATCAAATATACAGCAAGTCAGAAGTTATAGAGGAGCTGAGTGCCACAGTGACCACTTCCTCGTTGGAGCAAAATTTAAAATAAAACTTAAGAGAGCTTTCTATACTAAATTACAAAGATTACACCCAACATATAACAGAGAAAAACTACAAGACATTACAGTCAAAGAGAAATTTACAGATGAAATAAAATGTAAACTTGAAACTCTGCAAAACCCTTCGGAGGAAAGCGTTGACCAAACTTGGTTGAAAATCTACCGTTCAATCTACCGCAGAAGAATGTCTCTGTGTGTTAACCACGCATAGAAAGAACAGATGGTTCAATCAATAATGTGAAGACGCAGTCATTCGGAAGAAGAATGCCAGACATGTATGGTTAAATGGCATCAATAACATCCAAAAGGAAGAGCATTATAGAAATGAATGTAAAGAGGCTACAAAAATAGTCCGACAGCAGAAGCGAGAATATATGAGTAATATAATCAAAGATATGGAAACTAATCACCAGAAAAATGAATCCAGAAAATTTTTTAAAGAACTGAAGTCAATGAAACGAGGGCACCAACAAAACACATATGGTTTAAAAGACAAAAATGGGAATATGATAAATACCAATGAGGAAATGTGCAACACATGGAAAGAATATTTTATTGAATTACTAAATTGTGAAGCTCCAAGTAACATTTTCCCACAGGAAGAGGTTCTAACATGCGAACCACAAATTGAAGTACCTACATTTGAAGAAATCCTATATGTAATCACACGACTTAAAAACAATAAGGCAACTGGGACTGATGGAATTGCTGCTGAATTTATAAAGGCAGGTGGCCATGCATTACATCTAAAGCTATACGAACTAATAATAAAAATCTGGAGGACAGAAGAATTACCCCATGACTGGAAAGAGTCATTATTGATACCTATCTTTAAGAAAGGAGACAAGTTCCAATGTGGAAATTATAGAGGAATATCACTACTGTCCACAAGCTATAAGATACTATCCGCAGGTATTACTAAATAGACTAAAACCATATTCAGAAGACATATTAGGTGACTACCAGGCGGGTTTTAGACAAAACAGATCAACAATAGATCAGATATTTATCTTACGACAAATAGCCGAGAAACATTGGGAATATAAAAGAGATCTCCATAACATTTTTGTGGATTTTAAAAAGGCTTATGATAGTGTCCATAGGAATAGTCTATGGAATGCTATGCAGGAATTTGGAATACCAAGGAAGTTAATCAACATGACCAGACTATGCATGGAAGATACTTATAATATAGTAACATATAAAGGCAGGAAATCAGACCCTTCCAAATAACATCTGACTTGAAACAGGGTGATGCACTATCGCCGCTACTCTTCAATCTGGCTCTAGAGAAAGTTGTAAGGAAGATAAAGGAGGAATGTGATATTGGAGGAACATCCAAGCTACTTGGTTATGCAGATGATATAGATATTATAGGGCAAAGTGAACAAAAGACATTGGAAATATTGACTCACTTAAAGGAAAAAGCCCAACAGATGGGGCTGGTTATCAACCAAGATAAGACAGAATATATGGTAATTTCAAGAGACGGAATGGCTAAAAACTCTGGCCACATACAAATAGATAATATGACCATTAAAAGAACGGAAACATACAAATGCCTGGGTACAATCTTCAACTGCTCCAACATCATAAGGGAAGAAATACAAACTAGAATCAACTCTGGAAATAAGATATACTATACACTACAACATCTACTAAAATCAAAGGCGCTATCTCGTAACATCCAAAATCACAATATACAAAACACTGATCAGACCAGTTGTGCTGTATGGCTCTGAAAAGTGGAGAGTGGAAAAGAAGAAGTAACAAAGACATTTATGATTTGTTTAAGTCCCCGCTAATCACTGGTATCATGAAGGCTAATAGACTACAATGGCTGGGGCATATAGAAAGAATGGAAGATAATAGGGAAACAAAACTCGCTTACACTCAGGAAATAAATGACCGTAGACCCCGAGGTAGACCAAGAAGACGGTGGAGAGATAATACATATACAGACCTACAAGCACTTGGAATCAACGACTGGCAAGAGAAGGTCAACCAGAGAGACGAATGGAGACGGATTGTATCTGCAGCAAAGAACCTCAATGG
>JACEFZ010027877.1:20000-87500 GCA_014155875.1 Cepaea nemoralis
AACCCCTTGTATATTTATTAGCGTTAATCTATTTGGACAAAGCCGGCTCGGTGGCGAAGGATGGTTCGCAATCCCGCATACCCGCATTCGAAACACAGCTGCGGGACCGTCTTGCGTTGGATTTTTACGAAATGGTATGGGTGCCGGTCGTTCAGAAAGTAATTGCAAACTATTGAACGTAAACTTGTCAAGAGATCACAACGGCAAACAATGCTGGTGTTGACTGCGACGTCATGTAAAGGATATGCAACTAACTTTTGATTCTTTGGGCAACAATCACCTTCAATCTAATATCTAATATCCGAATCGTGTCTGACTCGGTCATAGAATTATTAATTTGAGCCTGTGGCAATAGACCCTAATCTAACTTCTCTTCTGGGGTTGAACTGGGTTGGGGTAATAGCACAATAGAATAGATTAGAACATGATCCTTGCGCTACACAACATATCAAGTGGAGGAGTGTGAAGGCAGGTGGTTGAGACAGTTCGATGTTTGCCTCTGACTCAGAGAGTTGCAGGGTTCCCCCCCCCCCCTTCCCCTCCCTCCCCAGAATAGGACTGGAGTTATGTGCAAGAATCCGCTTTTTTATTGTCAGGGCCCTTAAGTGATTCAGTAGCGAGGGATAATATATCGTGAAATGTGTCCTCCCATTTGTACAGAAGGATGATATATCGCCATACTAGGGTCATCGTGTTATTCGCTTTGTTTCGTGATATCTTCCCCAATTGTAATGCTCAGTGATAGGAAATGTACATTATAATACAGATAATACTTGTTCATTTGATTGTCTGTTCAAACCAACTTTTCGTTTGGCACTGAATCGGTTAAAGGAAACAATAGTTTCACTGTAACCTTACTGTGCGTGCTGCGGTAACTGCTAATAATGGAAGTTCTACAGTCATATGCCCGAATGGAGGTCAGCATGGCAGAATGGACAAGAGCTCTCCTTCTTAAACATCCGGTGTGCTGATTCAGAGGTAAAGGATTCAACCTGTACACTGGTCGGAAAGTAAAATGTTGACTTCTCGTCCTTGACTTGGCGACGTAAATTACAAGTACCTCAGAAGTCGAAGTGGGTTCGCAACGGACACTGATCATCATCATCATCATCTTCCACTTCTGCCGTCAAGCGTCGTGGGGAGGAATAATTTGCGTTCCAGCGCCCGGTGGACGGCACTGGATAGTGTCATTCCGTGTGGTTGTACAATGTCTCTGATGTCGTCAATCCATTTTCTTCTTGGACGTCCTCGTGGTCTCGTCGCAGATGATCTTTGATGTAAGGCCAGTGATGGTAGTTGCTGATGTTGCATTCTAACGACATGGCCAAACCACTTGATCATCTGTCTTTCAATAAATGTGGCACAAGGTGTTGATCCCACAGTCTGTCTGATAGTAGCATTTCTTACTCGGTCTCGGATTGTTAAGTTGGCAGCTCTCCTCAGGCATCTCATTTCGCAGGTGTTGATTTTGCGAAGGTGTAATTTGGATAAAGTCCAGGTTTGAGATTGGTAGCATAGGGTTGGTGTGAATATGCTGTTTATTATCTGTCGATTTGCGGACATGGGTATGTTTGGATGTTTCAGTAAGGGTGACAGTTGATATGTAAGTGCACTAGCTTTTTGACATCTGATTTCAATTTCTCTGTCCAATCTGCCATCTTCTGTGATCATACTTCCAAGGATTTAAATTCTTTAACTTGTTTCAGAGGTGTGTTATTTATCTGTATACTTAGTGGGCATGGCGATCTGCTAACTTGCATTACTTCGGTCTTGGCTGTGTTTATACTCATATTGTATCTGCTGCAGGTTGAACTCAGATTAGTAATATGATTTTGTAGTCTGCCCTCATCGCTGTAAAACAGGCACTGATCGTCTGCAAATAGAAGTTCATTTATTCCCTGTGGGTCAGTTGTTTCATCTGGAGTAAAGAGTTCTAAATTTTCTGAATCTGTTCTGTCGAGACTTGCTTCTTTGGAAATTCTGTCCATGTAGATATTGAATAGCAGGGGAGAGAGCACACATCCCTGCCTCACTCCTGTATTGACTGTGAACATATCTGATATACCTTCTTGTGTTCTTACTGCACTTTGGCTCGAGTGGTACATGGCTATGATGTTTTCTAGCAGTTGCCGTTGTATCCCATAGTCTTCAAGGATGGTCCATAATACTATGGACTACTACTCTGATACTAGGGGAAATTAATCCAGACTTAAAATCATTCCTGTGCACTAGAGGTAGCAGCACGTATATGGACTACGCGTGAGTTCAAATGGCGCGAACGAACACAAAAATGACGGAATCATTTATACAGAGATATGACAGAGAACTGGTGACAGATTCCGGTGACTTTACAAGTCAATCTTGCCAGTTGTCACTAATTTTTCTAGTTTATTTCTTCTCATAACATGCCAAAAAAATTCTTGGTCTACGCCTAATTCCTCGAATAAATCTACGATTTTTATTTGTTTCCTGTAGGACGTTCTCATTAATACTCAAGCTGAATCAAGTAAAACACAATACATTCACAGGTTTTCTTGGAGTGTGGAACATCTGTTATCCCCACAGTCATTTAAACTTTAACACGAACTCTTTCTGTATGCACAAAGCATCATGGGGCCGTCTAATTGCTAACGCAGCATTGTATTTCAGCAATCGTTTATTGTATATTATATTATACATTACAAAGTTCAGGGGTCTCCCCCTCCCCCGCCCCTTAGCGGGTGTTCCCCCACCGGGAAGCTAAGCCAATCAATGAGCTTCTGGCGTTATTGGCCTTAAGTCCAGTGACCGCCTGAACCACCGTACATCCGGTTAATTCCATCACGGATAGTTGCTCAAAGATGTTTTCAGCCGTGCAAGGATAGAGATAAGTAACGTCAATATTTTCGTATCGTGTTTTTAGAGTAGTTTGTGTTGGCTTATGTTTGTTTGTTCTGTGCTGAGGAAGGCTTTGGCTGCAACGTCCATTTTGTTTCTTGTAATCGTGCTCTAGTAAAGCTCACAATCTACTTCTCGTTGTTTGGTGATTCATTTACTATATGGACCAGACACACTAAAAGAATTACTAACAGAACAACTAAAAGTATTGCTTATAGAACAACTCAAAGAATTAATTACAGAACAACTCAAAGAATTACTGAAAGAACAACTCAAAGAATTACTAATAGAACAACTAAAATAATTACTAACAGAACAACTAAAATAATTACTAACAGAACAACTAAAATAATTACTAACAGAACAACTGAAAGAATAACTAACAGAATAACTAAAATAGTTACTAAAAGAACAACTGAAAGAATTACTAACAGAACAACTAAAAGAATTACTAACAGAACAACTAAAAGAATTACTAACAGAACAACTAAAATAGTTACTAAAAGAACAACTGAAAGAATTACTAACAGAACAACTAAAAGAATTACTAACAGAACAACTAAAATAGTTACTAAAAGAACAACTAAAAGAATTACTAACAGAACAACTAAAAGAATTACTAACAGAACAACTAAAAGAATTACTAACAGAACAACTAAAATAGTTACTAAAAGAACAACTGAAAGAATTACTAATAGAACAACTAAAGGAATTACTAACAGAACAACTAAAAGAATTACTAACAGAACAACTAGAAGGATTACTAACAGAACAACTAAAAGAATTACTAACAGAACAACTAGAAGAATTACTAACAGAACAACTAGAAGAATTACTAACAGAACAACTAGAAGAATTACTAACAGAACAACTAGAAGAATTACTAATAGAACAACTAGAAGAATTACTAATAGAACAACTAGAAGAATTACTAATAGAACAACTAGAAGAATTACTAATAGAACAACTAGAAGAATTACTAATAGAACAACTAGAAGAGTTACTAATAGAACAACTAGAAGAGTTACTAATAGAACAACTAGAAGAGTTACTAATAGAACAACTAGAAGAGTTACTAATAGAACAACTAGAAGAGTTACTAATAGAACAACTAGAAGAGTTACTAATAGAACAACTAGAAGAATTACTAACAGAACAACTAAAAGAATTACTAATAGAACAACTAAAAGAATTACTAACAGAACAACTAAAAGAATTACTAATAGAACAACTAAAGGAATTACTAACAGAACAACTAAAAGGATTACTAACAGAACAACTAAAAGAATTACTAACAGAACAACTAAAAGAATTACTAATAGAACAACTAGAAGAATTACTAATAGAACAACTAGAAGAGTTACTAATAGAACAACTAGAAGAGTTACTAATAGAACAACTAGAAGAGTTACTAATAGAACAACTAGAAGAGTTACTAATAGAACAACTAAAAGAATTACTAACAGAACAACTAGAAGAATTACTAACAGAACAACTAGAAGAATTACTAATAGAACAACTAGAAGAGTTACTAATAGAACAACTAGAAGAGTTACTAATAGAACAACTAGAAGAATTACTAATAGAACAACTAGAAGAATTACTAATAGAACAACTAGAAGAGTTACTAATAGAACAACTAAAAGAATTACTAATAAAGTACAAATATTCATCAAGTGGAGTCTACACAGAATAGTGGGAATAAAATGATATGACAGAATCACCAATGTAGAGCTCACGGAGAGATACAAATTTCAATGAATCAGGAAGCGAGGGGAAAAAAGGCCTGCGCTGGATAGGATACACACTGAGAAAACCTGAGGACAATGTGACTAGACACATTCTTGTCTGGAACCCACAAGATAGGATACACACTGAGAAAACCTGAGGACAATGTGACTAGACACATTCTTGTCTGGAACCCACAAGATAGGATACACACTGAGAAAACTGAGGACAATGTGACTAGACACATTCTTGTCCTGGAACCCACAAGATAGGATACACACTGAGAAAACCTGAGGACAATGTGACTAGACACATTCTTGTCTGGAACCCACAAGATAGGATACACACTGAGAAAACCTGAGGACAATGTGACTAGACACATTCTTGTCTGGAACCCACAAGATAGGATACACACTGAGAAAACCTGAGGACAATGTGACTAGACACATTCTTGTCTGGAAACCCACAAGATAGGATACACACTGAGAAAACCTGAGGACAATGTGACTAGACACATTCTTGTCTGGAACCCACAAGATAGGATACACACTGAGAAAACCTGAGGACAATGTGACTAGACACATTCTTGTCTGGAACCCACAAGACAGGATACACACTGAGAAAACCTGAGGACAATGTGACTAGACACATTCTTGTCTGGAACCCACAAGATAGGATACACACTGAGAAAACCTGAGGACAATGTGACTAGACACATTCTTGTCTGGAACCCACAAGATAGGATACACACTGAGAAAACCTGAGGACAATGTGACTAGACACATTCTTGTCTGGAACCCACAAGATAGGATACACACTGAGAAAACCTGAGGACAATGTGACTAGACACATTCTTGTCTGGAACCCACAAGATAGGATACACACTGAGAAAACCTGAGGACAATGTGACTAGACACATTCTTGTCTGGAACCCACAAGATAGGATACACACTGAGAAAACCTGAGGACAATGTGACTAGACACATTCTTGTCTGGAACCCACAAGATAGGATACACACTGAGAAAACCTGAGGACAATGTGACTAGACACATTCTTGTCTGGAACCCACAAGATAGGATACACACTGAGAAAACCTGAGGACAATGTGACTAGACACATTCTTGTCTGGAACCCACAAGATAGGATACACACTGAGAAAACCTGAGGACAATGTGACTAGACACATTCTTGTCTGGAACCCACAAGATAGGATACACACTGAGAAAACCTGAGGACAATGTGACTAGACACATTCTTGTCTGGAACCCACAAGATAGGATACACACTGAGAAAACCTGAGGACAATGTGACTAGACACATTCTTGTCTGGAACCCACAAGATAGGATACACACTGAGAAAACCTGAGGACAATGTGACTAGACACATTCTTGTCTGGAACCCACAAGATAGGATACACACTGAGAAAACCTGAGGACAATGTGACTAGACACATTCTTGTCTGGAACCCACAAGACAGGATACACACTGAGAAACCTGAGGACAATGTGACTAGACACATTCTTGTCTGGAACACACAAGATAGGATACACACTGAGAAAACCTGAGGACAATGTGACTAGACACATTCTTGTCTGGAACCCACAAGATAGGATACACACTGAGAAAACCTGAGGACAATGTGACTAGACACATTCTTGTCTGGAACCCACAAGATAGGATACACACTGAGAAAACCTGAGGACAATGTGACTAGACACATTCTTGTCTGGAACCCACAAGATAGGATACACACTGAGAAAACCTGAGGACAATGTGACTAGACACATTCTTGTCTGGAACCCACAAGATAGGATACACACTGAGAAAACCTGAGGACAATGTGACTAGACACATTCTTGTCTGGAACCCACAAGATAGGATACACACTGAGAAAACCTGAGGACAATGTGACTAGACACATTCTTGTCTGGAACCCACAAGATAGGATACACACTGAGAAAACCTGAGGACAATGTGACTAGACACATTCTTGTCTGGAACCCACAAGATAGGATACACACTGAGAAAACCTGAGGACAATGTGACTAGACACATTCTTGTCTGGAACCCACAAGATAGGATACACACTGAGAAAACCTGAGGACAATGTGACTAGACACATTCTTGTCTGGAACCCACAAGATAGGATACACACTGAGAAAACCTGAGGACAATGTGACTAGACACATTCTTGTCTGGAACCCACAAGATAGGATACGTACTTAGAAAACCTGAGGACAATGTGACTAGACACATTCTTGTCTGGAACCCACAAGATAGGACACACACTTAGAAAACATGAGGACAATGTGACTAGACACATTCTTGTCTGGAACCCACAAGATAGGATACACACTGAGAAAACCTGAGGACAATGTGACTAGACACATTCTTGTCTGGAACCCACAAGATAGGATACACACTGAGAAAACCTGAAGACAATGTGACTAGACACATTCTTGTCTGGAACCCACAAGATAGGATACACACTGAGAAAACCTGAGGACAATGTGACTAGACACATTCTTGTCTGGAACCCACAAGATAGGATACACACTGAGAAAACCTGAGGACAATGTGACTAGACACATTCTTGTCTGGAACCCACAAGATAGGATACACACTGAGAAAACCTGAGGACAATGTGACTAGACACATTCTTGTCTGGAACCCACAAGATAGGATACACACTGAGAATACCTGAGGACAATGTGACTAGACACATTATTGTCTGGAACCCACACCTAACACCAAATTCATTCATTCAGTAGCGTGTCCTTTGCAGAACCTCTCCCCCAAAACAACCTTCCGGAAAACTTCTCGGTCATAAGCAAGATGTCTCGCGTCCCAAACACCCATCTGGAGATCATCCACCACATCCTGCACCCATCTTCTCTTTGGCCTTCCTCTTCCTCTCTTCCCAGGCGTATACCCCTCCATTATAGTTCTCTCCAAACTTTTGTGACGTTTCAAGTGACCAAAATATTTCAATTCTCTTTATTTTATCGTCTTTAATAGCCAACATTTCTGGGATTCAGATACATCACCAGAAAATCATCAGAAAATGTCATATCCAGCTCTTGAAGTGTGAATGCATTTGTTCTTTTCTTTATCCGTTCTTATCTATTCTTTATCTATTCTTTATTTTTTTCCCTTTATATTCTTAGAACTCGTCTAAAACATTTATATTCAAAGGCGCTTATGCGCTGTTCAGCTTGTTTAGTAACTGTCCAGGTCTCACAGGCGTATGTTGCAATGGGAAAGATGCATGCTCTTAAAATCAAAATTTTTTAGTTCTATCTGCACAATTTATTCAGTTGTTTTAGTCTTTGAAGAGCAATAGATATTCGTCTTTTACTATCTTTCATTGTGTCACCATTGTTGGTAATCAATGATCCAAGATAATCGAAATTTTCCACCACTTCCAATTTTTCCTCATATATATATATATATATATATATATATATATATATATATATATATATATATATATATATATATATATATATATATATATATATATATATATATATATGACTATAATGGCTGGGGCATATAGAAAGAATGGAAGATAATAGGGAAACAAAACTCACTTACACTCAGGAAATGAATGACCGTAGACCCCGAGGTAGACCAAGAAGACGGTGGAGAGATAATATACATACAGACCTACAAGCACTTAGAATCAACGACTGGCAAGAGAAGGTCAACCAGAGAGACGAATGGAGGCGGATTGTATCTGCAGCAAAGAACCTCAATGGCTCGGAACGCTGAAGATATATATATATATATATATATATATATATATATATATATATATATATATATATATATATATATATATATATATATATATATATATATATATTGTAACGCGCGTTTGTTTATGCAATTCGGAGGGTTAACGCATGAGTTAGGAATTTGCTAGTACTAGCAAGTTAACGGGATCATAGATGTATATGCAAATTCGAGACCAGCACGGTTAATCACAATCGTCAACAAACTGGGGTAGGCCCAAACAAAGTGTTGGTTAAGGCACGTACGCATCATATAAATCGTCCACGAATGGGAGAAGCCCCTAAACAGGTGGTTAAGATATATCACTGAGATGTCAGTCGAAGTGACATATGCATAGAAGCAACGGAATAGCTCAGTAATGTTAGATCGTTAGAACACGTACAGATTCAAGAGGAAATCACTAATGAGATGCGAATACGTGACAGGAAACCTAGAAACAAGGAAGATTCTAAATGGAATTCTCTTTGGGACTGATAAGTGGGATCAAGGGGTTAATGGTGTGTTTGGTGGGAGGTCTGGAAAGAAGGGATAAATAGACAAGCCTACAAAATTTAGGGAGAATTGAGTTTTGAGCCAGACAGTGGAGGTCTGAGTTCTGGGAAGTTGAATGGTAGCGAAGTTAGAGAGAGAGAGAGAGAACTCCGCCCTGTGCTTTTAGTGATAGTAATTATGGGGCTAAGGATTGGAGACTTAGCCCGGCTGTCAGCGGCGATAGTGTTTGGGGTTACGTGTACTGTAACTATGCAGATGCAATATATCTATATTTAATGCTCATGTGTTCCCGAGGAACAGTATCGTATCGAGTTGTTCAATTTAAAGTATTATATGCGCAGCCTAGTGTTTAGTATTGATTCATCGTGGTTGATCAGTCGTTGAATATATCGTTCACACAGACATCCTCTAGACCAGTGGTTCTCAACCTTTTTTTGGCCTGTGCCCCTCTTCACCGTATTTTCAGAACGTCGTCCTCCTCCCCCCTTCACATTTCCTATCTAAAAATCCCCCAAGCCCTACACACTATACGTAAAAATGGAAGGTAAATCTAATAGCATATACTAAAACAAGTCTAGACATCCACATAAAACATGATTTGTGGGTCTACTTACTTTATAAAATGAATTTTAGAAGAATGAGACCTACATAACTGTAAAGTATGAAGGGAAAAACAATATCAAGTAATCTGTTCTTGTATTAACGCGATCTTGAAATGATCTTCATTCCCCCTGGAAACCCCAAAATTCCCCCTGGGGGGGGGGGGGGGGGATTTCCCACTGGTTGAGAACCACTGCTCTAGTCACAACCATAGCTACTGCTCTATGCCAATCATACCTTGTGACATATATATACACGCACACGCACGCGCGCGCACACACACACACACACATATATATATATATATATATATATATATATATAACCATGACTGGAGAAATCATCACTGATAAGAAACAGCAGATGGATAGCTGGACAGAGCACTATTTAGAGCTTTACGCAAGTGAGTCCAAACTATCGGATGATGCCCTCAACGCCATAGAGGCCCTGCCAACTCTTGACCACCTGGGCACACTTCCTACCATAACAGAATTTAAGTGTGCTATAAATGAACTTGCATCTGGCAAGGTTCCAGGTAAGTATAGGATTCCAATAGAGATAATCAGGAATGGGCAAGACACACTCACTCTACAGATCCACCAGCTAATAGAGCTATGCTGGCGAGAAGGACAAGTCCCTTATGCTTTCAAAGATTCAAGCATCATAACGCTGTACAAGAACAAGGGCGATCGAAGCGACTGTAACAACTATATAGGTATCTCACTTCTGTGTATTGTTGGGAAAGTATTTGCCAGAATTGTTCTGCGCAGATTTCAAGTCCTGGGAGATCAAATCTACCCCTAATCACAGTGCGGCTTCCGACAGAACCGGTCTACCATTGATATGATATTCTCATTGCGACAAATGCAAGAAAAATGCCGGGAACAAAATCAACAACTGTTCACAACTTCATCGACCTCACAAAGGCATTTGATTTTGTTAGTCGTGAGGGTCTGTTCAAGGCACGAAAGAAGATTGGCTGCCCACCAACACTTCTGTCCATTGTGGAATCGTTCCACACAGGCAAGAAGGGTATAATCAAGTTTGATGGTGCAACTTCAGAAGAGTTTGAAATCAAGAGTGGAGTTAAACAAGGTTGTGTACTAGCTCCCACCCTCTTTGGGATATACTTTTCACTTCTACTGAAATAGCCTTTCGTGATCAGGATGCCGGTATATACATTCACTCACACTCACATGGCGGCCTCTGCAATGCTCAGAGATTGAAGGCCAAGACCAAAATTAGGAGGGTGCTAATCAGAGAGTTGCTTTTTGCGGATGATGCTGCAATTACGACCCACTCTGAGGAAGAATTACAACATCTACTATCTGCATTCTCCAATGCTTGTTCTGAATTTGGTTTAACAATTAACAAAAAGAAGACAGATTATGTCACAAGGTGCACATGGTGTACCATCAATCTTTATTGACGACTCCGAACTGGAGATAGTAGACCATTTTACATATCTAGGATCAGAGGTAAATAGCAAATTATCCATAGATCAGGAAATCAACATCAGGATTGGTAAGGCTGGGAGAACAGGAAGCTTACTGCCAAAACAAAAGTCCTCGTCTACCAAGCCTGTGTCCTTAGTACTCTTTTTATGGCAGTGAAACCTGGACAACTTACTCACACCAAGAGAAACGTTTAAACAGCTTTCAAATGCGGTGTCTGCGAAGAATACATGGTATTAAGTGGCAAGACAAAATCACAAATACTGAAGTATTGGAAAGATCAGGTTGTGTGACTGTTTGTTGCATGCTCAGTCTTCGCAGACTTAGATGAATAGGGCATGTTAGGAGGATGGGTGATGGTAGAATACCAAAGGAAATCTTTTTTGGCGAATTACAGATGGGTAGGAGATCTCAGGGTCGGCCTCTACAACGATACAAAGATGTGTATAAGTGGGACATGATTGATACAAGCATTGATAACGCTTCTTGGGAGCAAGTCGTCGCTGAACGTGTAGTATGGAGGGCAATCTATCAGAAATGGAATAAAGACAAAGGAGAAAATGATTCAGATAAAGCACCCACAGAGCGTGAGAGACGTAAGATGGTGCATGATGGTGGAAATGACCATGTTTTCACATGCATCCACTGTGGACAAACATTTGCAGCAAGAATTGGCCTTATCAGCCACTCTCGCCACCGCCATGGTCATAGTTATTAAGCCTTTATTAAGCACAATGTACCAAACTATCATTTGTCAAGACGGCAAGGTGCCAATGAATATATATATATATATAAATTTTATATTTACATATAAAACAAACGGAGAAGATAATTACAGACATAGATGGATAATATTGGGAGGACATGGAGGGAGCTTCAGGAGAAAGCAAAATATAGGACGGCTTAGCGTGGTTTCGTTGGGGGTCTTTGCCCTAATGCAGAATAAAGGGCAGAAGGAGAAAGAATAAGAATGTCAAAAACTCAACAGAGGTATCCGAAAGAAAGAACACACTCACCCACATAGAAAAAAAAACCACACTGTAACTCACCCAACACCCGTGCTGGGTATTTTCCCAAAAAATCCCCAGAAATCACCATTGCTGGTCTAATCTCCCAGTCCACCGGAACAGGACGAGGCTACTTCATTTCTGACCACAAAGGCGTGATCCCAGACATGCAGGCATCTTCGCTTTCCTGTGATTTGCAGACAGAATATTCAAAAACCCGAACGTTAAAAAAATACGAATATTCACAAACAAACGGCGGTAACATTGTGAATACACCACTGTTGTGTAGCTGATAGGGGACACTGATAGTGTCATGAGAGAAAAACAAAAGAAAGAACACCACCAAACACACTAGGCTTATTTCATTGGTTTTCCACAGGGTTGTCTCAAGGGTTTGCATGTCTAAACAGTTGCACAAAATGTGCATACCTAAAGTAACACGCTATCATGGTTACCAGAGGTAAAAGAAACGTCTAACGCAACCGACTTTCAGAGTTCATAAGAAATCTATCTAAAGTAACAAGCACACAGTTCTTATATGTGTAATAAACGTACCTAACGTAGCAAACTGTCACAGTTCCTATATGTGTTACAAACCTACCTAAAGTAACAAGTTATCACAGTTCCTATGTATGTGATAAACCTTCCTAATGTAGCAAACTATCACAGTTCCTATATGTGTAACAAACATACCTAAAGTAACAACTTATTATCACAATTTCTATGTGTGTGACAAACCTACTAACGTAACAAACTATCGCAGTTCCCATAAATGTAACAACCTTACCTAAATTAATAAACTATCACACTTCACGTAGTTCAAACAAACATACATAAAGTAGCAAACTAATACAGTTCCCATATATGTGACAACATACCCAAATAAATAAACTATCACACTTCATTTAGTTCAAACAAACTTACCCAAAGTAACAAACTATTACAGTTAATTTAGTTAAACCATACCTACCTAAAGTAACAAACTATCACAGTTCCTATATGTGTGACAAACATACCTAAAGTTACAAACTATACATCGATCCATCATGTGCCATGCCGATAATCGTGGGCGGTCATGTTTTTGCCATCTCACTCGATCACCAGAGTCGTGGATCAGCTGCGTGTTTATGTCTCGACCATGCCATGTGGCCAAGCCATCCAGATATTTAATTCTCTTCTTCCCTTTGGTCTCCTCCCTTCGATCTTGCCAGTTGTCACCAAGTTCTCCAATTCATTTTTTCTCATAACATGCCCAAAACATTTTGACTGTCTACGTCTATTGTCTCTAATCAGTTTACGATCTTCATTTGTTTCTTGTAGGACTTGTTCATTGGTTTTTCTGTCTGTCGATGGTATTCTTTGTACTTTCCTCAGAAACCACATTTCTACAGCCATCAGATATTTTTCAGCTTGTCTACTCATTATCCAAGCTTCAAATCCATATAAAAGTATAGGTTCCATGTAGCACTTCAACGCCGTCTTTCTCGTTTCAATTGATATCTTTTTATTGGTCAGTATGTTTTTCATCTTGCAAAAGGCTACCTTCGCCATGGCAATTCATGTTCTAATCTCTTCAAGGTATCTCCCGTCAGATGTTATGACTGTTCCGAGATAGCTGTACAAATTAACTTGTTTATGAATGTGCCAATTTATTTGTATATTACATTGTGGTATTTCTTCCTTCCTAGTGACGACCATAATCTGTGTCTTCTTACAATTCAATTCTAACCCTAGTTGTTCACTGTGTGCAACAACCGCATCTACTAAATTTTGCAGATCCTGTTCATTGTCTGCAATCAAGACTGTATCATCTGCATATCTAATGTTATTGATGTATCGTTCCCCCAATGTTGATTCCTTCCATATCTTCTGTTTCTGAAAATATTTTCACTGTACAGGGAAAAAACATCTGGAGACATTACACATCCCTGTCTCACACCTCTCGTAATAGGCTGATATTGACCTACTTCATTATAAATTCTTATGGCAGCTTGTTGTTTCCAATATATGTTTTTTACAAGTCTAAGGTCTTTTCCCATCAATTTGTAGATCTTCAAGCATCCTTATCATGTCGACATGTCTCACTTTATCGAAAGCCTTTGTGCAGTCAAATAAGCAGAGGTGTAGATCTTTGTTTACTTCTATAGAATGTTCAATTACTGTTCTCAATGTTTACACAGCATTTACTGTACCCTTGCCTTCTACAAACCCACATTATTCCTCTCCTATTTCAGGTTGTACTTTCTTTCTAACTATCACAGCTCCTATATGTGTGTGACAAACCTACCTAAAGTAACAAACTATCACATTTCCTATATGTGTGACAAACCTACCTAAAGTAACAAACTATTACAGTCCCTATACGTGTGACAAACGTACCTAAAGTAGCAAATTATCACAGTTCCTACATGTGTGACAAACCTACCTAAAGTAGCAAACTATCACAATTCATATATATATATATATATATATATGACAAACCTACCTAAAGTAACAAACTATCTAATTCCTATATGTGTGACAAACCTACCTCAAGTAAGAAACTGTCACAGTTCCTATATGTGTGACAAACCAACCTAAAGTAACAAATTATTATATTACTGTTCCTGTATATGTGACAAACCTATCACAGTTCCTATATATATATGTGACAAACCTATGTGACAAACCTATCATAGTTCCTAAGACAAACCTGCCTAAAGTAAGAAACTATCATAGTCCCTATATATATATATAATATATATATATATATATATATATATATATATATATATATATATATATATATGACAAACCTACCTAAAGTAAGAAACTATCACAGTCCCTATATGTGTGACAGACCTACCTAAAGTAACAAACTATCACAGTTCCTATATGTGTGACAAACCTACCTAAAGTAACAAACTATCACAGTTCCTAGATGTTCCTGGGTCGGGAACGTAGGACGGAAGTCATGAAGATCTCGATCTCTGGGATATGTACAGGGCTGGTCATCATCGGTGCGTGCCGGTGCACAAGATTGGTAAACAAACAAGGAATGAACTTAACAATTTCTTGCAATAAAAAGCAACAACTACCGAGGTTTGATATTTATATATATATATATATATATATATATATATATATTATATATATATATATATATATATATATATATATATATATATATATATATATATATATATATATATATATCTCTAAATTATAGCTCACCAGACAAACATCCTCTTCTTCTTTCATTCGCCAGAAATATGTCTATAACTGCAATGTTGTTTCTTGTATGAATCTAAAGTCTTTATTAGTTCACTCAGCGGTCCATAGAGTTTATATTCCACTGTTGTCTCTCTAGGCCAGAAGGTTTGCCTGGATATGTTGTAATTTGTCTGCGACACCAATCCACATGTGCATATGGCTGATTCAACAATCTTGAATTTTCTATACATGTGGTTGCGTAATCTATTGTGTCCAGTTCTGAGGCGCAGAATAATGACTTGTTCTGGTCTATCCATAACGAGGTAGTCATCTTGAGCAGGTTTTGGTGGCTTTCTGAACGGTTTGATCATTCCTTTCTTTTGGTTGTATGTAGCAGGCACATCAGGCTGCCCTTCCTTTGCTCCTTCTTTAGCCAATTGATCAGCTCTTTCGTTACCGGGTATTCCACAGTGGGATGGTATCCACTGTATGGTGACCTTATGCTGACTGCTAAGTTCAAAAAGTAGTGTCCTTAGTACTGATAATTTCCCAGACAGGAGCGCCTCGAGTACTAATTTTGCATCTGTCAATATCACCACAGGTTGTGTACCATGGCTGGTATTTTGTAATTTCTCTGTGGCTATCTTGATTGCCTCAATTTCAGCATATAGTTATGGCAGTACTTTCCCGTTGGAACTCTGGCTGTGTCCCTTGTATTATTTGGGTATTCTATGTACACTTTTGCTCCTCCATTTCAAACAGCATTTTGTGCTGACCCATCTCTGTAGACTCGGATCCAGAGATCCTGTAGGTATTCGTCATCAAGGAAGCTGAGAGTGGCTGTTCTGCGCTGTACACTGTTCTGTTCTTCCTTGTCAAATATTCCTCTCACTTTTGTCTCATAGATGCTACCTCACTTGCAGCAAATGTAAAATGCAGGTCCTGATAATTCAAATATCATGCTGGATGTAAACACCTCATAATCTTCCATGTTTGCGTCCCTCCATATCAGCCCCACGCTTAAATCCAAAATTATTATCATCATCATGTGCTATGCCGTTAAGTATCCGCGGTCATGTTTCGCCATCTCACACGATCACCAGATTCGTGGATCAGCTCTGTGTTCTTGTTTTAATTTTGCCATGTGGCCAAGCCATCTGGAAGTACAACAACAAAGTACAACGTGCAACCACACCGTGCAACGTACAACTACACCATACAACATCACTGTGCAACGTACAACGTAATGCAAAGTACACAGTGCAACTACAAAGTACTCAGTGCAATTACAAAGTACACAGTGCAATTACAAAGTACACAGTACAATTACAAAGTACAAGGTGCAATTACAAAGTACAAGGTGCAACCAAAAGGTAAACCACTAAGCGCAACCACTAAGCGCAACCACAGGCTCCAATCACAAGGCCCATACAATCACAAAGCGCAATACAACCACAAGACGCAATACAACGACACAGTACAACCACACAGTACAATTACATATTACAACCGCGAATTGCAACCGCACAGTACAACCACAAAGTACAACAACAAAGTACAACTACAAAGTACAACCACAAAGTACAAAGACAACTAACAAGCCCAAAGTGCAAAGTAAAACCACAAAGCACAAAGTACACACACAAAGTGAAAGTATAACATACAACCACAAAGTGAAAGTACCAATTAAAAACCACCGAGTGAAAGTACAACAAAAAGTGAAAGTGCAACCACAAAATGAAAGTGCGACCACAAAGCGAAAGTAAAATTGCAAAGTACGAAGTGCAACCACAAAGTATAATGTATAATCACAAACTAAAAAGTAGAATCAACACAGTACAAAGTACAACCGCAAAGCACAATCACAAATTACAGTCACAAAGTACAACCACATAATACAACCACACAGAGCAACAACAAAGTACTACCATTGAGTACAAAATACAACCACAATATACAACCACAAAGCACAACCATAATATACAGTAGAACCACATAGTAAAACCATAAAGTGCAGTACAATTACAAAGTACAATTACAATGTACAACCACAAAGTTCAACCGCAAAGTACAATAACAAAGTACGGATCAACAACAAAGTACGATGTAACAACTAAGTAAGTAAAACCACAGTGTGCAACTACATTGTACATCTACAAAGTAAAGTACAACCACAAAGTACATCCACAAAGTAAAGTACAACCACAAAGTACATCCACAAAGTAAAGTACAACCACAAAGTAAAGTAAAACTTATAGTACAAGCACAGAGTAAAACCACACAGTAAAATAATAAAGTACACATCAACCACAAAGTACGGTACAACAATAAAGTATGTAAAACCACAATGTGCAGCTACAATGTACATCCACACAGTAAAGTACAACCATAAAGTACAACAACGTCAAGTAAAACATACAGTACAAGCACAGAGTACAACCACAAAGTACAGAATAACCACAAAGTAATACAACCACAGACTACAGAACGCAACCACAGAGTATAACCAGAGAGTACAGAGTACAGAGACAGAGTACAGTGTACAACTACAGAGTACATAGTACGACTGCAGAGTGCAAGCACATAATACAGAGTACAACTACAGAGGACAACGTACAACCACAGACTACAGAGTACAACTACAGAGTACAACCACCGAGTATAGAGTACAACTACAGAGTGCAACCACAGAGTATAGAGTACAGCTACTGAGTGCAACCACAGAGTACAGAGTGCAACAACTACAGAGTGCAACCACTACAGAGTGCAACCACAGAGAACATAGTACAACCACAGAGTAAAACTACAGAGTAAAATTTGGTGGAACTGCGGTAAAGCTGTGAAAATAAAATGACACCAAGTAGTGCAGCTTTCCATAACAGAATTACGACACATACAGGACGTTGCGGCTATTAGCCTTCATCAGCAAACAAACACATTAACAAAACACAACATATAGTCACGGAGATCTCCTGTGACTACATTAAGACAGGACGAGAAGAATACCAAAACTGACAAATTGAAAGCAATGAAGAGAAAGTGAAAATTGGAAAACATTCTCATACTTAACTCAGAATTCCGAGCTGTGTATAAACCCGAATATCACCGTTGTCTTCTTTTTATACCCGACCGAGGGAGTGGGATGTAGGATGATGACGGGGTGGTGGGTGTAACGGTTCAGTAAGCATCCCAGGTAGTGGAGTGGAAGTGGTACGTTGAAAGAAATTTGGGGGGGGGGGGGGCGGGGGCAGGAAGGTAAAACGGCAATATGTGATAGTTGTCTCAGAATGGTATCTGAGGAATCCCAGTGAATGTACTTACAAAGCATGAGTGGGTGCCAGTGAATGGGTTGGCCCTAGTGGACAAATATTGAAGAGCAATGGAGTGTGCACTCAAGTATGATGGTGATACTAACCAAACTCACATTATGTACTCCTTTATGTTATTGTAAGGCGAGTCCTAAAGTCTGGGTGGACTAATGTGTGTGTGCGCACATACATACATCTACACCACTCAACAGACATTCATAAAATAGTGTACAAGGACATGTGCAAGGTATATATGGAGAGAGAGAGAGAGAGAGAGAGAGAGAGAGAGAGAGAGAGAGAGAGAGAGAGAGAGAGGTATAGTTCCTGCGATATGCCACATGGGGTATGCGGACACATGATATGGGTAGAACAGAGAAGCAATTTTTGAGAGAGAGAGAGAGAGAGAGAGAGAGAGAGAGAGAGAGAGAGAGAGAGAGAGAGAAGAGAGAGAGGAAGGGAGAGAGAGAAAGAGAGAGAGAGAGAGAGAGAGAGAGAGAGAGAGAGAGAGAGAGAGAGAGAGAGAGAGAGGTTTTTATCATTCCTGTAATGTGCCACATGGGTTTGCGGAGTAGGTCGGTCTACAATTACGAGGTTTCACTCATACTGTTCCCTATGAAATACGGTCAGTAAGGTTGATTGTTATACCACGTATTTTAGGATCACATCACTCAATGCTTGTATTATGGGGGTTGTATAAGATCCGACCACCGGTAATAGACATGAAATGCGTAGGCACAGAAAAGCAAGATTATTTTGAGAGAGATAGAGAGAGAGAGAGAGAGAGAGAGAGAGAGAGAGAGAGAGAGAGAGAGAGAGAGAGAGAGAGAGAGAGAGAGAGAGAGAGAGATAGAGAGAGAGAGATAGAGAGAGAGAGCAGAAAGATAGAGAGAGAGAAAGACAGAGAGAAACACACACACACACACACACACACACACACACACACACACACACGCACACACATATACATACACACACGTAAATATATTTTTTTTTTGCATATCCTTTACAGGACATCGCTGTCAACAGCAGCATCTTTCAGCTGTCTGTTGATTTCTTAGCAAGATTACGCTCAGTAGTTTGACGTAAATATATATGTATGTAGATATATACATATATACACATACACACACATACGTACATACACACATATACACACACGGACATATATATATATATATATATATATATATATATATATATATATATATATATATATATATATATATATATATATATATATATATAAAGTGCTCGGGCCGACTGGTGTAGGCGTTCATGACTCTCCACAAATCTCTGAGTTTGGTTTTCTGGGTCATCTCTGCCGCTGATATTTCTCCATGCCACTGTCGCAATCCATCCAGCATCATTTCTCGAGGTCTTCCTCTGCCTCTCTTCCCCTCGATCTTTCCAGTTTTCACGATTTTCTCCAGCGCCTCGCTTCTCGTCACATGACCAAAATAGCTGTTTGTCTCTTTCTTATTGTTGTATATAATGTTCTAGTTTCGCCAGCCTCTTTAAGGCATTCGTCGTTAGCTACTTTGGCAGTCCAAGGAATTCGCAACATTCGTTTAAGGAACCACATCTCTGTTGCTTCCAATCTCTTCCTAATTTGTTCATTTATATTCCAAGATTAACAGCCATACAGCAAAACATGTTCTATATAGCACCTCGACACTCTCTTTATTACATTAAATTATATTGACTTATTGCATAAGATATTTTTCATTTTTTGAAATGCAGCCTTTGCTTGACCTATTCTGCTTTTGATCTCTGTTGTGAATCTTCAATCTGATGTTATAAATGTCCCTAGATGTTTAAAACTATCCACTTGGTGAAGAATTTTCCCTTCTATCTCTATTTCACATTTGGGTATCACCTGTTTCTTTGATACCATCATTGTTACTGTTTTCTTGATATTTAAGGAGAGTCCTTTCTTTTCACTCTCTGTTACTACAATGTCCAACAATTGTTGTAGATCTGTTGCATTATCCGCTATCAATACTGTGGCATCTGCATAGCGTATATTATTTATATTATAACCTCCAAATATTATTCCTGGCTTTTCTTTGATCTCTCTCATTATTACTTCGCTATAGAGGGAGAAGAGATCTGGTGACAAAACAGATCCCTCTCTTACTCCCAACTTTATGTGTTCATAATTTCCTTCTTTATTTCCCATTTTAATTGCTGCTGTTTGGTTCCAGTAAATAGTTTTTATTTTCTGAGATCTTTCCCATCAAAGTTAATATCTTCCAACATTTTAATCAGTTCATCATGTTTTACTTTATCAAATGCCTTAGTAGAATCTATGAAGCAAGCACGCGCGCGCACACACACACACACACGTGCGCGCGCGCACTCACACACACACACACACACATTTACATATATGTACATATATACGTATGTGTACATGTATACATATACCTACATAAACATCCGCATATTCTGTTGATTCTTTCTGGTGACTGCCGTTTCCATCGACGATGAACTGTATTGTTCATGGAGGACTTTTGTGTTGGCATTCTGGCGGCGGCATTATGCACAGTGTACCTGTGCGGGCTGTTGGCTTGCCGACACTCCTGTCTATTCCATTGTTCACATAGGGCAGTGAGGAGCATTTTGTGTGATATTCACGGGCACAGGAACGGAGCAATATGGGGACGACCCGTTGCCGTGAAGTTGGAACCGCGACTAACTAACTAACTAACATTGCTCAAATACCTCAATGGCTCGTGAATACATAACCTATGCAGCAAAAGTCCAACTCCTGGCCTTCACGTGGCGGACCTTTGAAAGAGACACAAGGAAATTGTGGAAGCTAATAAAACAGCTTAATGACGAGGGCACAGGGAGAAACTCAAAAATTGCACTACATAAAGATGGAAACATCTTAACAAGAAAGCAAGCAGCTGACCATTTTGCGGACTCGTTCGCACAAGATAGCAATATCAAAATTAGTCCAGAGAAACAACAAGAGATTCGAGAGAAACGACAACATACAGGACAGAAGGAAATAGTACATGAGGTTCTGGAGGCACCCATCACAATCAGCGAACTGGAGCTAGCCATATCAAAACTGAAAATGAGAAAGTCACCAGGAGCTGATGGTATCTCCAATGAAATGATCAGGAACCTAGGAACAGAGGCCAAAACAAAGCTGTTGCAGATCTTCAATAACAGCTGGACCTTAGGCAGTGTTCCACAAGCCTGGAGAGAAACAATCATGATACCCCTCCTAAAATCAGGGAAAGATGGTTCCATTGCCTCTAGCTACAGACCAATTAGCCTCACCAGCTGTCTCTGCAAAACACTGGAGCGCATCATCAATCACAGACTGCAGTGGTACATTGAAAGTAAAAACATCCTTGTGCCATAGCAGGCTGGCTTTAGGCAGTGCTACTCTACGGAAGATCAGACAACCTACCTCTCTCAAGAAATTGAGGATGCATTCCAAGAGAAGAAGCTGGTGCTTGCGGCATGGATAGATCTGAAGAAAGCCTTTGACAAAGTCTGGAAAGAAGGTCTGATGAAGAAACTGAGAAACTGCAAAGTCAATGGAAGAATGTACAAATGGGTGAAAGCATACTTGCACAACAGAAGAGCCCGAGTACAGATAGACGGACTCAAGAGCAAGAAAGTACTACTGCGTCACGGTGTCCCCCAGGGCGGAGTCTTGTCCCCCACACTTTTTCTAATCTTCATCAATGATCTTGTTGCTCACCTACCGCATGGAATTAAAGCGGCAATGTACGCCGATGACCTGGTTCTATGGAGCACAAATGAATATGCATCAGTGGCCACCAGATTGCTACAAAGAGCTGTAGATACATTTGCTGCATGGGCAAATAGATGGTGTGTCAGCATAAACACTGACAAGTGCAGCACAACCCTATTTACCCTCTCTCCAAAACAAAAGGCAGGGATCATCCAGATAAATGGAACACCCCTAAGAGAAGATAAAGAACCAACATACCTTGGAGTAACATTTGATGGCAAGCTGACATGGAGAAAGCACATCAACAAAGCAGTAGCAAAAGCCAGAAGGAAAATAGCCATCCTGAGAAAGCTAAGTGGAACCACATGGGGAGCCAGTACGAAAATACTTAGCAAAGTTTACCAACAGAGCATACGACCACACCTGGAATATGGGTCAACTGCGTGGTGTTCAGCATCAAATACCACACTACAAGAGCTGGACAAGGTGCAAAATCAAGCACTTAGAGTCACCACAGGAGGGATGAGATCAACCCCTATAGTGGAAATGGAGAAGATGGGGAGGACACAGGCACTGAGTGAGCGCAGAGATACGAAAACGCTAATACAAGCAGAAAAGTTCCTCAGCTTGCCAGGCCACCCTATGAAGAACAGATTTGAAAACCTAGCTATGGGGCGGTTGAAAAGAAGTAGTTTTATCCACCAGGCCAAACGACTCTGCAGAGAAACCACTGATCTGCCCACAGTTGGTATCCCCCTAACAACTATTCCAGAGCGAACTCCATGGAAAGATGAGCATAGACTATCGTTACAAATCCAGACAAAAGTGAGAGGAATATTTGACAAGGAAGAACAGAACAGTGTGCAGCGCAGAACAGCCACTCTCAGCTTCCTTGATGAAGAATACCCACAGGACCTCTGGATCCGAGTCTACACAGATGGGTCAGCACAAAATGCTGTTCGAAATGGAGGAGCGGGAGTGTACATAGAATACCCAAATAATACTAGGGACACAGCCAGAGTACCGACAGGAAAGTACTGCCATAACTATGATGCCGAAATTGAGGCAATCAAGATAGCAACAGAGAAATTACTAAATAACAGCAATGGTACTCAACCTGTGGTGCTACTAACAGATGCAAAATCAGTACTCGAGGCGCTCCTGTCTGGGAAATTGCCAGTACTAAGGACACTACTTTCTGAACTTAGCAGTCAGCATAAAGTCACCATACAGTGGATACCATCCCACTGTGGAGTACCCGGAAACGACAGAGCTGATCAATTGGCTAAGGAAGGAGCCAAAGAGGAACAGCCTGATGTGCCCGTTACATACCACCAAAAGAAAAGAATGATCAAATCAGTCAGAAAGCCACCAAAACCTGCTCAAGATGACTACCACATTATGGACAGACCAGAACAAGTCATTATTCTGCGCCTCAGAACAGGACACAATAGATTACGCAACCACATGTATACAAAATTCAAGATTGGTGAAACAGCCATGTGCACATGTGGATTGGCGTCGCAGACAGCAGAGCACATACTCCAAGACTGCCCAAAATATAACATATCTAGGCAAACCTTCTGGCCTAGAGAGACGACAGTGGAAGATAAACTCTATGGACCACTGTGTGAACTGAAAAAAATAGTTCAATTCATGCAAGAGACGACATTGCAGATATAGACATATTTCAAGCGAACGAAAGAAGAAGAAGTTGCCTACATTTAGATGAAAATAAGAAGAAAGAAACAAACAAATGTGATTGAATAAAGAGGGCAAGAACAGCGACAAAGTTATTGTGCTTACATTTAGATGAGAAAGAAAAAGAAATAAAATAAAGAAGTTAGAGATAAGCATAGTCGAACAGATAACAGCGCTCGCTCTTCAATTTCCGGTGTGGGGAGCGGGTTCAGCCTCTACACTGGATTACAATGTTGATGCTCGTATTTGACTTGGGGACGTAAATTACAAGTACCCCAGAAGTCGAAGTGAGTTCTCCTGATGGCGAGGGACACTGGTAAAAGAGAAAGCTATCTCACACACAAAAATCGGTCCAGTCCATTGTGGACTATGCTGAAGTGCAAAGCGAACATAACAGCGAAATTAATAATATATAAAAGTGACATTAATTGCATAACTATGACATTAATGACATAACAGTGGCAATGACATATAACTGACATTAATGACATACACCAGTCACATACAACAGCTACATTAATGACATACAACAGCAACATTAATGACATACAACAGTCACATACAACAGCGACATTAATGACATACAACAGTCACATACAACAGCAACATTAATGACATACAACAGTCAAATACAACAGCGACGTTAATGACATACAACAGCAACATTAATGACATACAACAGTCACATACAACAGCGACATTAATGACATACAACAGCAACATTAATGACATACAACAGTCACATACAACAGCGACATTAATGACATACAACAGCGACATTAATGACATAACAGCAACATTAATGACATAACTATGACATTAATGACATACAACAGCGAAATTAATGACATACAACAGTCACATACAACAGCGACATTAATGACATACAACAGTCACATACAACAGCGACATTAATGACATAACAGCAACATTAATGACATAACTATGACATTAATTACATACAACAGTCACATACAACAGCGACATTAAGGACATAACTATGACATTAATGACCATACAACAGTCACATACAACAGCGATATTAATGACATACAACAGTCACATACAACAGCGACATTAATGACATACAACAGTCACATACAACAGCGACATTAATGACATACAACAGCCACATACAACAGCAACATTAATGACATACAACAGTCACATACAACAGCGACATTAATGACATAACAGCAACATTAATGACATAACTATGACATTAATGACATACAACAGTCACATACAACAGCGACATTAATGACATACAACAGCAACATTAATGACATACAACAGTCACATACAACAGCGACATTAATGACATACAACAGTCACATACAACAGCGACATTAATGACATAACAGCAACATTAATGACATAACTATGACATTAATGACATACAACAGTCACATACAACAGCAACATTAATGACATAACTATGACATTAATGACATACAACAGTCACATACAACAGCGACATTAATGACATACAGTCACATACAACAGCGACATTAATGACATACAACAGTCACATACAACAGCGACATTAATGACATACAACAGTCACATACAACAGCGACATTAATGACATACAACAGTCACATACAACAGCGACATTAATTACATAACAGCAACATTAATGACATAACTATGACATTAATGACATACAACAGCAACATTAATGACATACAACAGTCACATACAACAGCGACATTAATGACATACAACAGCAACATTAATGACATACAACAGTCACATACAACAGCGACATTAATGACATACAACAGCGACATTAATGACATAACAGCAACATTAATGACATAACTATAACATTAATGACATACAACAGCGACATTAATGACATACAACAGCGACATTAATGACATTCAACAGCGACATTAATGACATACAACAGCGACATTAATGACATACAACAGCGACGTTAATGACATACAACAGCGACATTAATGACATACAACAGCAACATTAATGACATACAACAGTCACATACAACAGCGACATTAATGACATACAACAGCGACATTAATGACATAACAGCAACATTAATGACATAACTATGACATTAATGACATACAACAGCGAAATTAATGACATACAACAGTCACATACAACAGCGACATTAATGACATACAACAGTCACATACAACAGCGACATTAATGACATAACAGCAACATTAATGACATAACTATGACATTAATTACATACAACAGTCACATACAACAGCGACATTAAGGACATAACTATGACATTAATGACATACAACAGTCACATACAACAGCGATATTAATGACATACAACAGTCACATACAACAGCGACATTAATGACATACAACAGTCACATACAACAGCGACATTAATGACATACAACAGCCACATACAACAGCAACATTAATGACATACAACAGTCACATACAACAGCGACATTAATGACATAACAGCAACATTAATGACATAACTATGACATTAATGACATACAACAGTCACATACAACAGCGACATTAATGACATACAACAGCAACATTAATGACATACAACAGTCACATACAACAGCGACATTAATGACATACAACAGTCACATACAACAGCGACATTAATGACATAACAGCAACATTAATGACATAACTATGACATTAATGACATACAACAGTCACATACAACAGCAACATTAATGACATAACTATGACATTAATGACATACAACAGTCACATACAACAGCGACATTAATGACATACAACAGTCACATACAACAGCGACATTAATGACATACAACAGTCACATACAACAGCGACATTAATGACATACAACAGTCACATACAACAGCGACATTAATGACATACAACAGTCACATACAACAGCGACATTAATGACATAACAGCAACATTAATGACATAACTATGACATTAATGACATACAACAGCAACATTAATGACAAACAACAGTCACATACAACAGCGACATTAATGACATACAACAGCAACATTAATGACATACAACAGTCACATACAACAGCGACATTAATGACATACAACAGCGACATTAATGACATAACAGCAACATTAATGACATAACTATAACATTAATGACATACAACAGCGACATTAATGACATACAACAGCGACATTAATGACATTCAACAGCGACATTAATGACATACAACAGCGACATTAATGACATACAACAGCGACGTTAATGACATACAACAGCGACATTAATGACATACAACAGCAACATTAATGACATACAACAGTCACATACAACAGCGACATTAATGACATAACTATGACATTAATGACATAACAGTGATTATGACATAAGTGCCATTAATTATATACAACAGTTTATATACAACAGTGACAATGACATAACAGTGACATTAATGACATTACAGTGACAATTACACGAGTAACCGTGATATAAATGACACGAGTAACCGTAACATAAATGACACGAGTAACCGTAACATAAATGACACGAATAACCGTGGCATAAATGACACGAGTAACCGTAACATAAATGACACGAGTAACCGTAACATAAATGACACGAATAACCGTGGCATAAATGACACGAATAACCGTGGCATAAATGGCATATATAACAGTGATATAAATGACATATAACAATGACAAGTAAAGAGTTTCAAGTTTTAAGGAAGTATATCATCATCAAATGGCAAAACAGAAGACGAAACAATAGATACAACAAGGCAAACCAACTAATTGGACAAATGGCACCAATACTAAAGAATAAACATGCATCAAAAGATATTAAAAAAGCACTCACAACACAATCGTCCTACCAACTCTATGCTACCAATGCCAAACCTGGACAATGACTGAAAAAAGAGAAAAGAAAATTACACCAGCGGAAGTGAGATTCCCGAGAAGAGTACTCAGAGTATTCAAGAAGAGAGAAAATCAGAAATGAAGAAATAAGGACTAAAGTGGAGGATATAGCAGCGCTAGATTTCATAAGAAAACAGCAAGTTGAATGGGTTGGCTATATAACCAAACTACCAACTAACAGTATACCAGCCAGAAATGATATACAGACCAAATGGAACCAGAAGAGAAGGCGGAACATGTAAACAATGGACAGAGGGAATAACAGAGTCCATGGGAATCACGATATATGAAGCCCATAAACAGGCAATCTCCCGCTGTTTATGGATATTTTGCCCTGCCCATGCGTTGATGCAATGAAATGAACAGGCTCATGGGCTGGCAGGGAATGCACCTCTTGGTGACAGATTGCCTATGGGCACGGGAGATGTAGTCGTACGCCTGTGGGACCAGGTGGAGAAGGTGGAGGAACATATTGAGAACCCGTATGTGGAAAGAATGAAATTGCGGAGGGTCGGCTGGGGTTCTGGAAGAATCTCAAAACTGAAAGGGAATACAAGGAGAACTTTCAATCAGATAGAGGTGGGAACGATTAGTAGTAAGAATCTTCTCTGGCTGTTGAACGAGAGAACGGTGCGCGTATGGGAATGTCCTGATAGTGAGGTAGATTCTTAGCTCAACTCAACTCAATTATGCTTTACATCGACACCGCAAGGTACAACAATATGAGATTAAATGAGACGAAAGCAATACGTATAAAATACAAGCACAGCGTACTAAGTACAGCCACTGAGTACAAAGTATAGCCACAGAGTACAAAGTACAGCCACAGAGTACAAAGTACAGCCGCAGAGTACAAAGTACAGCCACAGAGTACAAAGTACAGCTACAGAGTACAAAGTACAGCTACAGAGCACAAAGTACAGCCACAGAGTACAAAGCACAGCCACAGAGTACAAAGTACAGCCACAGAGTACAGAGTACTGCTACAGAGTACAAAGTACAGCCACAGAGTACAAAGTACAGCCACAGAGTACAAAGTACAGCCACAGAGTAAAAAGTACAGCTACAGAGTACAAAGTACTGCTAGAGAGTACAAAGTACAACCACAGAGTACAAATACAGCCACAGAGTACAAAGTACTGCCACAGAGTACAAAGTACTGCTACAGAGTACAAAGTACAGCTACAGAGTACAAAGTACAATCACAGCGTACAAAGTACAAACACAACGCACAAAGTACAAGCACAGCGTACGAATTATAAGCACAGCGTACTGAGTACAGCCGCAGAGTACAAAGTACAGCCACAGAGTACAAAGTACAGCCACAGAGTACAGAGTACTGCTACAGAGTACAAAGTACAGCCACAGAGTACAAAGTACTGCTACAGAGTACAAAGTACAGCTACTGAGTACAAAGTACAAGCACAGCGTACAAAGTACAAACACAACGCACAAAGTACAAGCACAGCGTACGAATTATAAGCACAGCGTACTGAGTACAGCCGCAGAGTACAAAGTACAGCCACAGAGTACAAAGTACAGCCACAGAGTACAGAGTACTGCTACAGAGTACTAAAGTACAGCCAGCAGAGTACAAAGTACAGCCACAGAGTACAAAGTACTGCTAGAGAGTACAAAGTACAACCACAGAGTACAAATACAGCCACAGAGTACAAAGTCCAAGCACAGCATACAAAGTACAAACACAAGGCACAAAGTACAAGCACAGCGTACGAAGTACAAGCAATGCGTACGAAGTATAAGCACAGCGTACAAAGTACAAACACAAAGTACAAAAAACAATCACAGAGTAAAACTACAGTATACAAAAAACAACTACATAGTAAAACCACGGAGTACAAAAAACAATCACAGTTTACAGCCACAGAGTACAAAATACAACCACAGAGTACAAAGTACAAGCACAGAGTACAAAGTACAAGCACAGAGTACACAGTACATCACATATTACAAAGTACAAGCACTGAGTACAAAGTCGCTTAAAGTCGACGGGGCCGACTTTATTACACGCGGTCTTTATCCCATATGGCTCAGTCTCTTTCCGCAGGCCGGAAAGCGTCGTACAAAGCACGAACTCCGTAGCTCCACCGACGACCCTCTGGAGTCTCCCCCCCCCCCCTTTCCCCCTAAAAAATGCACTCGTGAACCGAAGGATGCGGCCCGGAATCGAAACTACAACCTTCGGAACCCGACTCAGACGCCTTGACCAAGAGTACATCCACAGTCACAGAGTACAAAGTATAAACACAGAGTACAACAAACAGCCACTACAGCCACAGAGTACAAAGTACAACCACAGAGTACTGAATACAGCCACAGCGTACAGAATACAACCAAAGTGTACTGAGTACAACCACATAGTACATAGTACAGCCACAGCGCACAGCCACAGCGTGCAAAATGCAAGCACGGCGTATAAATTACAGCCACAGTGTACAAACTACACACACATCATACAAAGTACAAGCACATCGTACAAGGTACACGTACAGTGTACAAAGTACAAGCACATCGTACAAACACATCGTACAAAGTACAAGCTCAGCGTACAAAGTACAAGGTTGGCGCACAACCCCGCAGCGCACTACCCCGCAGAGGTCAACCACTGAGGTCAACCACAGAGGTCAACCACTGAGGACAAACACAGGGTCTCTCAAGTTGTCTCTTATTTTTAATGAACGTCATTTTAATATATGTCCCTCACATTTTCTCTTAAATGTTTCTTGTCTCTTTTTTTAAATGTGGCATTGTCTCTCAGTTGTAACGAATGTCTCCCACAATATGTATTCACTCTTGCTGGCAAAGTCCGGTATGGTCTAAATCTTATTTCCCTTTTTTCCTATGTTAATGTATATTTTATGTTTATTTAAATTATTACTATATGTTCTATGTTTGATACCGAACTATTATCTAATTATCAATATATTTTTTCTACCTGTTAACCACAATTATTCCAGTTCTGTATAATAGGTCCATGTTATTATGTATTTTACAATTATTCCTGCTTGTTGTCATCAATCTTCACAGATATTTCATGTTTGTCCCGTGCCTTCTAGTTGCTGTTGCCAAAGTATCCTGTCTATCAACTGAGCTATCCTGGTTGTCTTGAACTGTGCTGGAATGAATACTTATAACTGTACATATAAATACTGATGATTTTGAATAACGAAGACACAAACAATAGTGTCACAAAATAAAACCTTGCGTTTACCCAGTTGATTAATATAGAGGCTTTCTGATTAAACGGACTATCTGCCAGCGACAACTATTTTACTAACAGTAAAAACAAATCGGATGTCAAAATCCCAGGACAATATTTGTAGCTGCACGTGTACATCTGGTTGACGGATTGGGAACACTCGGTGGTGAGTGAGACAACTCCCGGCATCGCTTTGACAGTTTGTCAACATTTGAATACAGATGGAACCCGTGGGATCATGGTGGCAATCGGATGTCGGCCATCACATGTCGGGCAAAATTAACAGTTGCAGATGTGTAGAGGAAGTGAATGAGCTGAATCATACATCGCTTTGACAGATTATAAACAAGTCGGATTGGAAGCGGAAGTACTCAGCTCGGAAGAAAACAGTCCGTCTGTCAATTTATAGTTTCCGGAAATCAAGGAGATTGGCAGCTTGTTGAGGAAAACTGTTGTTGGGATCATACAGTAACTCGTTAGTTTGTTCGGGAGGTCAAAACAAGTGATGACAACTTTGACAGTGACTAAGCCAGGGAAAAGGGATTCTTGAAAATGGATGATATGCCCAAATAACACCTGCAGGACGTCAACCATGTCACGTGACCAATTTTAGGTTTTGCCATAAACCATGATTGGAGATGGGGAGTTGACCAAAACCGTGGATTATGATGGACGTGTTTGTGGGAGAGCTCTACAGTGTTAGATTAATTTAATATTAACTAGCATGTGTCGTTATGGCAAAGTGTAGTAGTCATCCCGGAATGAGGCGGTTTTGCATAAGGTAGTCAATATAGTCTATTAGTTCTAATAATATAGACTGTAGCCTTGTTAAAACTATAGTGTGATGATTAGCACTGTTAGTGGAAAACTAGTTAGAGTAGAATAGTGATATTGGCTCTGCTAGGGTGAATAGAATACTGAGGTTGCACTCTGTTTATTGGTCTTTCCTTATCATAGCCTGATTCGGACGTAGGTGAGAAGCTATAAGGCTCTCTGACAGAGTAGTTAGCTGTAAAATAACAGAGCAGGGTAATAAGCTTACACCCAGCCGGTAGGATCAGTGACTAGTGCTCTCACATGATGTGTTGGTTTTCCCACAGGTTCCCCACCAGTTACTAGGAAACTCAACACTGGTTTTGAAGAAGTGCACTCCAATTGGACGACCACCAGTTGGACTCTAAAATGATTCTTACGGAAAAGGAATAACGTCCGAGAAGAAAGATGGTATATGTTTACGCTGGACTCATACTCAGAAGGGTTCACCATGGCATGGCCCAGAAGAGCCAGCCAATATAACGACTCCTGCGTGGTATGGTTCACATAGGATGGGTGATAATTGTTGATATATCACACATCAGACAAACATTGTTTAAGGAACGAGAACATTAACGGATAAGTCACATCGTGTGCTAGATTCCCGTGTAATATTACATATGACATATACTTGACCCTATATGAACACTAGTTAGGATCAAGTGTAGAAACATTAACAGTAAAACCTAAATACACTACACAGGATTTGTGCATTCTTTAGGACCGATAGGAACTTACAAAGTTAGTTGACAATCAGTCCGTAATCAATCTGTACTTACAAACAGTATCTATTTCGGATGATCATGAAGATGGATTACCAGGTGGCTACAGATGACAGTCAGTATCCGGCAAGAGGGTTTCGACACCGGGTGAGGTGCACTGGTTATGATTTAATGTGCTGTGGTGTGCCCTTGCAATGAAGAAACTATGCTATTATCTGAAAGTCCGATCATACACACATTATAGAACACATCACGCATTGTCTTCGCATACACGTCTATATACGTTACACTTTTCTTTTAATAAATTAATCTTTATTAATTTTTAGAAGCAAGAGTTGTTGAGTATGTTGCGTTGGGGAAGTATGAGAGGGGGCATAGTACGACAGTGAGAGAGTGATAGGAAAAGGTGTCCACGGGCTGATGGAGTGTGTTGGACGGAAGCTGGTGGATTCTCCAGGATATTGATAGGGAAAAAAAATATTATAATGTGGGTGTTGACTCTCTTCACTCCAGGGACGACACTTTAAAGGAGGACACGACATTATTGGGGGGTCGATAACGGAATCTTTGGACAGCGGGATCTCCCGTAAACGGAATAGATTGCACGATTTATTGCCTGGCATATTTCGCTGCATCTCGTCAGGTACATACTGCAGAAATCACACAACTTACGTGAATTAATTAGATAAATCCTTCAAACTGAAATATACACATGTTCGCACAGTAATGTCGATTGTCTACCACGGTAATTTTAAACTGACTAACATGTCTTTCTGCTTGCACAAGGACGGCTTACGAAGGTTGATTATTATAGCTTCAGCAAACTTTAACAATCGACTACTTTGTGTGTTGAACAACACCCGGAAGACACTGTCTCTTTCAACCACGTGACCGCTCTCGAGCACATGTCTCCCGACCGATGAAGCCGGACTGTTCCGGTGTGTCGGCCTGCCTAGGCTACCATCTTCTGTGTGTAGTATCTTGTCCACCCAATTCGGAATATGTCCCGAAACCCAGCAATGTAACTGTCGCTCAGTTCTGCCTATGTAGATGACCTCGCATCTGCATGTAAATTGGTAAATACAATTTGATTTGGCGTACAGGCTCTTTTACTGCTGGGACGGGGATCGGTACGGTTCTGTACCTGATGACTAGAGCTGCAGCACAGAATGTTCGCTCGACTTCTGTGGTGAGCCGGTCCCGCAGACGTTGCATTATGTCATCTCCTCGGAAGGTTAGCTGGATGAATACCTTGAGTTTAGGGCCTGTAGTTACTTCTGATTTCGGTTTGGGCTGTTGGCAGTGGCGCTTTATAAATCCTGTGGAGTACCCATTCAGGTTTAAGGCATTCTTCAGAGTTTCAAATTCCTCTGTCAGTGTGTCCTGGGTGCATATCTTCCTAGCACGGTCAAACAGGGTCCGTACTAAGCCCCGTTTGTACTGGACAGGTGCGAAGCTCTGAAAATGTAAGTATTGGCTAGTCCATGTTTCTTTGCGGTACACCGATCTCTGAATTGTGCCGTCTGCTCTACGTCTCATTAGAATATCTAGAAACGGCAACGCTTCGTTGTGTTCGTGTTCCATAGATAAAGAGATGTTTATATGTGTCTCGTTCATTGTGGCCTGGAACGACGTTGCTTGTAGCTCGTCTGTGGTGATAATTAGTATATCGTCCACGTAACGACGGTAAAAGGCCAAGTTATTGATTTCTGAGAATCTCTTTTCTTCTATGTGTGCCATTAAGATGTCCGCTAGAATAGGTTCAAGCGGGCTTCCCATGGCCACTCCGTCAATTTGGCGGTATGACTTGTTTAGAAAGTTGAATTGTATGTTGGCAGTACATAATTTTAATAGCCTCTCTAGAATAGCTGATGGTATGCCTAGCTTTAGTTGTTTGTCTCTAATGCGTTCGCTTATTATATTCACGGTCTCATCTAATGGAACGTTGGTGAATAAGGAGGCAATATCCATGGATGCCATGTGTTTGTTGTTTATGTCCATAGTATCCAATAGTTCCACCAGTTCGAATGTATCTCTGAGTGTTCTTGGATCGAAAGACTGTCGTACTGGCTTTAAAATTTCAGCTAGCCATCTCGCCATTCGGTGTTGTGCCGAGTTAACCATGGAAAGGATCGGTCTTAGTGGGATGCCGGGCTTGTGAAGCTTGGGTAGACCGTACATCTGAGGTGTTTGGGAGCCACGCGGTGTGAGCGTTTTTGCAGTGGCCTCACTGATGAGTCCTGCATTCACAAGTGACTGGATTTCTTTCCTCATTTTTGCATCCAGGTCCTCCGACTTGTTGACTGTTTGCTCTACTCTGAATTTAGATGCATCTGATAATATTTCATCCATTTTTCTCTGGTAGTCTGATATGTCCATCAGTACTGCACCACCCCCTTTGTCAGGTTTCAATATTACGAGGGTTTTGTTGGCCTTTAACGCTTTTAAGGCAGTAAGGTGTTCGTTGGTCAGCGGACATGTATGTTTAGAGGGGGTTGTGCGATACTGGTGTTCCCAAATCTACCAGTCTGGCCTTCAGCCACCCGACTGACTCAGCAGAAGTAGGTGATAACTTGGAGACTTGATCAAACAACATTTCAAATTGTGGTTGCGACTCAACACCGGTTAATGTGTGATTTCTGCAGTATGTACCTGACGAGATGCAGCGAAATATGCCAGGCAATAAATCGTGCAATCTATTGTTTGTGTCTTCGTTATTCAAATTCATCACGGGAAAACATTGTTTTGAATTTCTGAAACGTCGCCTCCCATTACCAACTGTGAAGCGATTGGATGGATTACTCAAGCTGAAGTGTAAAATATCGGGTAAAGGAGTGTCGATTGAGATTTCTCGAGGAATGCCTAAAGACGGGAATAATTCCCTCACCGGTATTTCAGATCCTTAGGGCGGACAGAATATGTCCAACAAGAAAAAACCTGAAACGACTGACAAAAAACCAGATAGAATAAACCCAGTCTAAACTGGCCAACCTCAAGCGCACACACAGTTCTGCCTACTACGTCACCCAAGAATTGAGCTTGTATGGCTACTTGAAGTTCACCAAATTCTGCACAGAAAGTGTACAAGGTGAAAATCGCAGAGAATGCTCGCCTCAACAAATCACTGAGCATTGAAAAGGTAACAACGTCAGTACTAGACAACCCAGAGAAGTATGTGAGGAACTTATCGTCGTATGTACTCAACAACATTGAAACGGAGGCCCTTGCATACGGATTAAAATTCTGCATAAAGCCCAAACACATTAACCGTGTTGAGTCGCAAGCACAATTTGAAATGTTGTTTGATCAAGTCTCCAAGTTATCACCTACTTCTGCTGAGTCAGTCGGGTGGCTGAAGGCCAAACTGGTAGATTTAGAACACCAGTATCGCACAACCCCCTCTAAACAGACATGTCCGCTGACCAACGAACACCTTACTGCCTTAAAAGCGTTAAAGACCAACAAAACCCTCGTAATATTGAAACCTGACAAAGGGAGTGGTGCAGTACTGATGGACATATCAGACTACCAGAGAAAAATGGATGAAATATTATCAGATGCATCTAAATTCAGAGTAGAGCAAACAGTCAACAAGTCGGAGGACCTGGATGCAAAAATGAGGAAAGAAATCCAGTCACTTGTGAATGCAGGACTCATCAGTGAGGCCACTGCAAAAACGCTCACACCGCGTGGCTCCCAAACACCTCAGATGTACGGTCTACCCAAGCTTCACAAGCCCGGCATCCCACTAAGACCGATCCTTTCCATGGTTAACTCGGCACAACACCGAATGGCGAGATGGCTAGCTGAAATTTTAAAACCAGTACGACAGTCCTTCGATCCAAGAACACTCAGAGATACATTCGAACTGGTGGAACTTATTGGATACTATGGACATAAACAACAAACACATGGCATCCATGGATATTGCCTCCTTATTCACCAACGTTCCATTAGATGAGACCGTGAATATAATAAGCGAACGCATTAGAGACAAACAACTAAAACTAGGCATACCATCAGCTATTCTAGAGAGGCTATTAAAATTATGTACCGCCAACATACAATCCAACTTTCTAAACAAGTCATACTCGCCAAATTGACGGAGTGGCCATGGGGAGCCCGCTTGGACCTATTCTAGCGGACATCTTCATGGCACACTTAGAAGAAAAGAGATCCTCAGAAATCAATAACTTGGCCTTTTACCGTCGTTACGTGGACGATATACTAATTATCACCACAGACGAGCTACAAGCAACGTCGTTCCAGGCCACAATGAACGAGACACATATAAACATCTCTTTATCTATGGAACACGAACACAACGAAGCGTTGCCGTTTTTAGATATCCTAATGAGACATAGAGCAGACGGCACAATTCAGAGATCGGTGTACCGCAAAGAAACATGGACTAACCAATACTTAAATTTTCAGAGCTTCGCACCTGTCCAGTACAAACGGGGCTTAGTACGGACCCTGTTTGACCGTGCTAGGAAGATATGCACCCAGGACACACTGACAGAGGAATTTGAAACTCTGAAGAATGCCTTAAACCTGAATGGGTACTCCACAGGATTTATAAAGCGCCAAACCGAAATCAGAAGTAACTACAGTCCCTAAACTAAGGTATTCATCCAGCTAACCTTCCGAGGAGATGACGTAATGCAACGTCTGCGGGACCGGCTCACCACAGAAGTCGAGCGAACATTCTGTGCTGCAGCTCTAGTCATCAGGTACAGAACCGTACCGATCCCCGTCCCAGCAGTAAAAGAACCCGTAGCTTTGTACGCCAAATCAAATTGTATTTACCAATTTACATGCAGATGCGAGGTCATCTACATAGGCAGAACTGAGCGACAGTTACATTGCTGGGTTTCGGAACATATTCCGAATTGGGTGGACAAGATACTACACACAGAAGATGGTAGCCTAGGCAGGCCGACACACCGGAACAGTCCGGCTTCATCGGTCGGGAGACATGTGCTCGAGAGCGGTCACATGGTTGAAAGAGACAGTGCCTTCCGGGTGTTGTTCAACACACAAAGTAGTCGATTGTTAAAGTTTGCTGAAGCTATAATAATCAACCTTCGTAAGCCGTCCTGTGTGCAAGCAGAAAGACATGTTAGTCAGTTTAAAATTACCGTGGTAGACAATCGACATTACTGTGCGAACATGTGTATATTTCAGTTTGAAGGATTTATCTAATTAATTCACGTAAGTTGTGTGATTTCTGCAGTATGTACCTGACGAGATGCAGCGAAATATGCCAGGCAATAAATCGTGCAATCTATTGTTTGTGACTTCGTTATTCAAATTCATCACGGGAAAACATTGTTTTGTATTGATGATTTATTTATCAATATCGGCTAGGCTATTTTCCATATTTACAAGATAAAGTATTCTTAACAGAAGCAAAAGTAAGTCTAATTCACTTATAAATTTTCCAGTTTATTTGATTTAGATGCAACACACTTCGAAGGTATACGTGATTTCAATTCGCTTTTTGTGTGTGTGTGGGGAACAGTTATCAAGGGGAAAAAACTTCAATAATGACCAAAAGCATGTATTCATATTTCTCTCTCTCTCTCTCTTCTCTCTCTCTCTCTTTCTCTGTGTGTGTGTGTGTGTGTGTGTGTGTGTGTGTGTGTGTGTGTGTGTGTGTGTGTGTGTGTAAATGCACACAACAGCAACAACCACATTTACAACAAGAACAATAACAACAAGTACAATATCGATTACAACAACAACATATACAACAACAACAAGTACAAAACAACAACACCAAGTACAGCAACAAGTACATTATCGAATACAACAACAACATATACAACAACAACACATACAACAGCAACAAGTACAAAACAACAACACCAAGTACAGCAACAAGTACAATATCGATTACAACAACAACACATACACACACAACAAGTACAAAAACAACAACAACAAGTACAATATCGATTACAAGAACACATGCAACATCAACAAGCATAATATCGATTACAACAACAACACATACAACAACAAGTACAAACACAACAAGTACAAAATCAACAAGTACAATATCGATTACAACAACAACACATACAACAACAACATATACAACAACAACACATACAACAACAACAAGTACAAAACAACAACACCAAGTACAGCAACAAGTATATTATCGAATACAACAACAACATATACAACAACAACACATACAACAACAACAAGTACAAAACAACAACACCAAGTACAGCAACAAGTACAATATCGATTACAACAACAACACATACAAACACAACAAGTACAAAAACAACAACAACAAGTACAATATCGATTACAAGAACACATGCAACATCAACAAGCATAATATCGATTACAACAACAACACTATACAACAACAAGTACAAACACAACAAGTACAAAATCAACAAGTACAAAGACGACAACAACAATTACAAACATAACAGGAACAACAATAACTACAACATAAACAACAAAGTACACCCACAAAATATAGTACACCCACAAATTATAGTACAACCACAAAGTATAGTACACCCACAAAGTATAGTACAACCACAAAGTATAGTACACCCACAAAGTATAGTACAACCACAAAGTATAGTACACCCACAAATTATAGTACAATCACAAAGTATAGTACAACCACAAAGGTATAGTACACCCACAAATTATAGTACACCCACAATGTATAGTACAACCACAAAGTATAGTACACCCACAAAGTATAGTACAATCACAAAGTATAGTACACCCACAAAGTATAGTACACCCACAAATTATAGTACAATCACAAAGTATAGTACAACCACAAAGTATAGTACACCCACAAATTATAGTACACCCACAAAGTATAGTACAACCACAAAGTATAGTACACCCACAAAGTATAGTACACCCACAAATTATAGTACAACCACAAAGTATAATACACCCACAAAGTATAGTACAACAACAAAGTATAGTACAACCACAAAGTATAATACACCCACAAATTATAGTACACCCAAAAAGAATTGTACAACCACAAAATATAGTGCAACCACAAAGGTATAGTACAACTACAAAGTATAGTACAACCACAAAGTATAGTACAACCACAAAGTATAGTACAACCACGAAGTATAGTACAACCACGAAGTATAGTACAACCACGAAGTATAGTACAACCAAAAATTACAATACAATCACAAATAACAGTACAACCACAAATTACAAAGTGCAACCACAAGTAAAACGACAACGTACAGCCACAAAGTACAAAGTGCAACCTCAAAGTACAAAGTACAACCACAAAGTACAAAGTGCAACAACAAAGTACAAAGTGCAACCATAAAGTACAAAGTACAATAACAAAGTGCACAGTAAAAGGTACAACCACACAGTACAACCACACATTACAACCACAGTAAAACCACACAGTACAACATAAAATGCAATCACAAAGAACAATATCACCACAAAGTACAAAGTGCAATTAAAAAGTACATAGCTCAACCACAAAGCGCAACCACAAAGTGCAATACAACAACACAGTACAAAATACAACCACAAAGTACAAAGTGCAACTGCAATGTACAAAGTGCAACCATAAAGTACAAAGTGCAATTGCAAAGTACAAAGTGCATCTACAAGATAAACCACTAAGAGCAACCACTAAATGCAACGACAAGGCCCAACCATTGTCAAGGTCTCACTTAATTAATGAAGGGACGTAATACAGATTGAGAAGGAACACAGCAACAGGGGAGAGAATAGCAACGACTCGAACATTCGAGAGCAATGAGTCAGACGTCCAACTCTGCAGTACGCCCAGGCGGAACCCGCCAGAAGCGTGAAAGGGTGAAACCCACGAGATGCACGAAGGGGCAAGCACTCCGTGTCCACCCGACGAGAGTCGAGAGGGCAGACGGCCACTGGAAATTGACGGGAGAGGGTCTAGCTTCGAGAGGGAGACACATAGATAGACTTAGCTTAGAATATTTGAGTTATTAACGATAGACAGATGATGTTGTGTATAGTTCTTTGATGCTGTGTATAATGTGCATGTAATATTATAACCATTGTGCGAGACGATTATTCGCCAGATGACAGATAATAAACTATGACGAAGATAATCGAACTTAAGAGTTCTGTCGTACCTGTGATCGCACTACACTACCTGTCTGAACCCGAGTCTTTCTATCCCTATTTGTGACACGCTGACAACCATAAGGCCCAACCAAAGGGCCCAATACAACCACAAAGTCAATACAACTACACAGTACAACTGCAAAGTACAGCTACACAATACAATCGCAAGCGCAACTGCACAGCACCACCACAAGTATAACCGCAAGTACAACCACAAATTATAAAGTACAACCACAGAGTACAATCACAAAGTACAAAGTAAAATCATAAATTATAATGTTCTACCACAAAGTGAAAGTACCAAATACAACCACAAAGTGAAAGTGCCAAATACAACCACAAAGTGAAAGTACAACCACAAAGTACAACAGGAAAGTACATTACAACCACTAAGTACACTTACAAAGTACAATTACAATGCACAATCACAAAGTACAATAACAAAGTACAACCACAAATTACAACAACTAAGTAGTGTACAACTACAAAGCACAACCGCAATGTACATCACAACCACAAAGTACAATAGATCACAAAATACAACCTCAAAGTACACTACAACCACCAAGTACAGTACAACCACAGAGTACAACCACAAAGTACAGTACAATCATAAAGTACAACCACAATGTTCAACAATGATGTACAGTACAACAACACAGTGTATCCACAAAGTACAGTACATCCACACAGTACAAACACAAAGTATAATACAACCACACAGTACAAACACAAAGCACAGTACAACCACTAGTTACTGTTACAAAGTGTAATTACAAAGTACAATCACAAAGCTCAACCACATGTATATGAACAACAACAACAACAACAACAACAACAAAAACGCGAACAATAACAACAAGAATACGATAACAAAAACACCACCAGAGTCAGGGGATACACATTTATTGAAGATACAACTGAGAATATATTACAGAGATATATTTTTCTGCAGCCACGGCATTAATGGCCGCTAGAGTAACCAATCAGCAAGAAGTGCAATCTGGCAAGGTTTTCAGGATTCTCAGTACAGGCTTCGTATCGTTTCGTCCAGCGCCTGGTCCACACACCTGTCTATTACATCGTATGTGAACACTACAGCAGCGATCCCGGACACCAAAGGACCCCATCGGAGCACCAGCGAAGGGATGGGGTTGATCTCCCGGAGAAACACTGTGGTCAGTCTAAAGAGGGGACGGCAAGAAACGCACGATGCTGATGAAAATGTGCGCCCGCTTTGGGTTTGTGAAACTGTGTGGTTGAGGAGGAGTAACAGAAGAAGGGGAGGGAAAAGGAGAAGAATGAAGAGGAAAAGAAGGAGGAGGAGGAAAAGAAGGAGGAGGAGGGAAAGAAGAAAGAGGAGGAGGAAAAGAAGGAGGAGGAGGAGGAGGAAAAGACAAAGAAAGAAAGAAAGAAAGAAAGAAAGAAAGAAAGAAAGAAAGAAACAATTTTGATTGAATAAAGAGGGCAAGAACTAGCGACAAATTTATTGTGCTTACATTTAAATGAAACAAAGAAGAAGAAAGAAAGAAAGAAAGAAAGAAAGAAAGAAAGAAAGAAAGAAAGCAAGAAACAAACAAACAAACAATTGTGATTGAACAAAGAGGGCAAGAACTAGCGACAAAGTTATTGTGTTTATATTTAAATGAAAATAAGAAGAAAGAAAGAAAGAAAGAAAGAAAGAAAGAAAGAAAGAAAGAAAGAAAAAAGAAGTAGAACAAGAGGAAGAAGAGGAAGAAGAGAGAAATTAAGCTTAGTCCAACAGATAACAGCGCTCGCTCTTCAATTTCCGGTGTGGGAAGCGTGTTCAGTCTCTACACCGGTCAGTTGGACTATAATGTTGACTGCTCGTCTTTGACTTGGGGACGTAAATTACAAATACCTCAGAAGTCGGAATGGGTTCTCATGATGGCGAGAGACACTGGTAAAAGAAAAACTATCCCACACGCAAAAATCGGTCCAGTCCATTGTGAACTATGCTGGAGTTCAAATCGAACGGGGGAAAATTGCCTCTTACAGGCAATCATCATTAGTTACTCTGGCAGTCCAAGGTATTCACAACATTCCACTTAGTTAACAACTATCTTGAGCAGACATAGTTAATAGGAACTACCCGGAGTAGACACAGTTAAGTAACAACTATCTGGAGTGGACATAGTTAATAGAAACTACCCGGAGTAATCACAGTTAAGTAACAACTATCTGGAGTGGACATAGTTAATAGAAACTACCCGGAGTAGACACAGTTAATTAACAAAATACCCTGAGTAGACATAGTTAAGTAACAACTGTATGGAGTCGACTGTTAAGTAACAAATTGCTAGAGTAGCCATAGTGAGGTAACAACTACCTGGAGCAGTCATTGTTAAGAAACAAGATACATTGGGTAGACAATTTAACAACTACCCATTATTTCAACATAAATAAATAACAAATGCCCGGTGTTAACATAGGTAAGTATCAACTATCAGGACTACTCTGAGTAAACATAATTAACAACTATCTGGAGTACACATAGTTAAGTAACAGCTACCTGGGGTAAACATAATTAAGTAACAACTAACCGGGATAAACATAGTTAAGTAACAACTTCAAGCACTCAGGTCAGAAAAGAATACCAACAGTCTCACCTGATGATGTAAACTGTCAGTGTACTGGGAATGATTGCCGACGCGAACCCATCGAATATCAGCGTGTCAAACAGAGCCCGGACTGATGCCTGTCCCCCACTCTTTGAATATAACAGGGACATTAATAGGGGTACTTGTTAACTCTGATGGCATGTAACTGGGACATTACTGGCATGTAACAGTGACATTAATTACATATGTATAACAGCGACACCAGAGAGACGAATGGAGACGGATTGTATTTGCAGCAAAGAACCTCAATGGCTCGGAAAGCTGAAGAAGAAGAAGATTAATGATATACAACAGCGACATTAATGATATACAATAGCGACATTAATGACATACAACAGCGGCATTAATGACATAACAGTGACATGAATGACATAACAGTGACATTAATGATATTTTTTCGCATATCATTTACAGGACATCGCTGTCAACATCAAATCTTTCAGCTGATTGTTGATTTCTTGGCTCAGTAATATTAATGACACAGGTAGCATTAATGATGTATAACAGTGACATTAATTGCATAACAGTGACGTTAATGACATAACAGTGACAATGACATATAGCTGACATTAATGACATACAACAGTCACATACAACAGCGACATTAATGATATACAACAACGAATTTAATGACATACAACCGCGGCATTAATGACATAAGAGCAACATGAATGACATGACACAACCTTAATGACATAACTGTGACATTAATGACATAACAGTGACATTAATAGCATAAATGTGACGTTAATGATGTAAGTGCCATTAATGACATATAATAGTGACAATGGCATAACAGTCACATTAATTACATAACAGTGATAATGACCTATAACTGACATTAATGACATATAACAGTGACAATGACAACAGTGACAATGACACGTTTAACCGTGACATAAATGACATGAGTAACCGTGACATTATATATATATATATATATATATATATATATATATATATATATATATATATATATATATATATATATATATATATATATATACACACACACACACACATTCATTCATTCATTCACTCATTCATTCATTCAGTAGCATGTCTTTTGCAGAACCTCGCTCGCATAAACAACCTTCCGGGACACCTCTCGATCATAAGCAAGATGTCCCGCGTCTGATACACTCATCTGGAGATCATCCGCCACATCCTGCACCCATCTTCTCTTTTGCCTTCCTCTTCCTCTCTTCCCAGGTATATACCTCTCCATTATTGTTCTCTCCAAACTTTCGTGACGTTTCAAGTGATCAAAATATTTTAATTTTCTTTGTTTTATCGCTTTTAATAGCCAACCTTCTTCAATATTCAGCTCTTGAAGTATGTATACTGACATTAATGGCATATGTCACAGTGATATACATGACATGTACAACAGCTACATTAATGACATATAACAACGGCATTAATGACATATATAACAGTGATATAAATGACATATAACAGTGACAAGTAAAGAGTTTCCAACCAAGCGCGGGTAAACGGCGGGAGTAACTATGACTCTCTTAAGGTAGCCAAATGCCTCGTCATCTAATTAGTGACGCGCATGAATAATGCGTGTTTATTCTTTAGTATTGGTGCCATTTGTCCAATGAGTTGGTTGTCCTTATTACATCTATAATTTCGTCTTCTGATTTTGTCATTTGATGATAATATACTTCCTTAATACTTGAAACTCTTTACTTGTCACTGTTATATGTCATTTATATCACTGTCGGTTGGGGTTCTGGAAGAATCTCATGAAAGGGAATACGAGGAGAACTTTCAATCAGATAGAGGTGGGAACGATTAGTAGTATGAATCTTCGCTGGCTGTCGAACGAGGAGACGGTACGCGTATGGAATATCCTGAGTGCAGTGATGTCGCTTCTTAGCTCAACTCAACTCAATTATGCTTTACGTCGACACCGCAAATTACAAGATGGGATTAGATGAGATGGGAGCGAAATATGTCAGGCAATACATCGTGCAACATATTCTTTGTGGCTTTTGTTTAAATTTAAAAAATGAATATATTGTTTTTAACAATGGATAACATCAGTTGGTAGATGCATCACTGAGATAAAGAGCAGAATATGACAAGCAAAAACTGCATTCTATCAAATGAACGTTTTGTGCAATAAGTTCGTGCATGTTACATAGAACCAGTTTTAACATACGACTGCGAATCCTGGACAATTAGTTAACAGGCGAATAAATCCCTGGAAGCCTTGGAGATGTGGTTTGGTAGAAGAATGATGAAAATTAATTGGACAGCCAAACAGAACAAACAGGACGTTTTGAGGGAAGTTAAGTTGCAAAGACAACCTATCAGAAACATCAGAAAGAGGCAGACATCGATTTCTGGCCACGCTTTGAGAAGACGAAAAATTGGAACATATTGTGACAACCGTAAAGGTTTGCAGAGAGAGAGAGAGAGAGAGAGAGAGAGAGAGAGAGAGAGAGAGAGAGAGAGAGAGAGAGAGAAGAGAGAGAGAGAGAGAGAGAGAGAGAGAGAGAGAGAGAGAGAGAGAGAGAGATCGTGAAGAGATTCTTGACAATCTTGTGTCATTGCACGGAAGGGTGTCAACACACGAATTGATCCACGACGTCGGAGATTTTAATTTGTGGAGGCATGATCGCCCACCCAGTCGACAAGGCATTGGATGATGATTGTTTTGAAATAATTAAGCCACGAAAGAGGGTCGACCTACCGCGTAGAAGGCTTGGTATGCTGCGTGACAGATGACGTAGCCGGTGGCCACATGGTTCAGTATCCCATTCACGTCCTCGGTGTAGTGGAACTTGGAAGCCTCTCCCATCGCGAAACAATGACCTGCAAACGTTGAGACATCATCACCACGTCTGCATTCACTATTCACTATAATAAGTCAGAATTTTCTGGTCACATAAGACGAAATAAAATGGAGTACTTGGTAACAACTGGCAAGATCGAGGGAAAGAGAACAAGGGGAAGTTGCATGTCCTTCACAGGACGTAGCAGCAACCCCAGCATTTTCGCTGTTCGTGATTCCTGGGCAAATTTTACGTTCAGTAGTTTGCCATTGCTTTCTGAACGACCGGCTCCTATACCTTTTTCGAAAAAACCAGCACCGCTGTGTTTCGAACCCGGGTATACGGACTCACAAACCGCGTTCGCAAGCTCTTAGCCACAGAGACACAAGGGGAAGACAGAGAAGTAAATAATAAGGAGCATAAAAGAAAGAGAAATAGATCGTCCCGGAAGTAGAAAATTATTCTGGGTCGATGATGTCATACGGCTAGGGTTGCCAGACGTCCGGCAAAGAGAGGACATGTCCTACTTTGTAGCCTAATGTCCTCGTCCGGCAGGCAAAGCTAAAAACCTTTAAAATGTCCGGCTTGTTTAAATATTTTATGTGATCATTTTTTATGTATTGTTGTTACAACTTACAATGTATCTACACTCTACCGTGTGTTTACATTCTTTATTAAAACCCATTGCTTAAATATATTTTTTCCTATTTATACCAAATGTGAAACACCAATTGTTTGTATAATTTGAATCTAACTGTTGCTCTATTCGGCAACATTAACAATGCTGTAGTCTCTATGGTCAAAATGTTAATGTTAATGTTATTTGCAGTCTATGTTTATGTAAATGGCTTCTACAAAGAGAAAATGCAAATTCTCGAACACTATGAAAAATAAGTTTCCATGCTTCGCTGAAGGACGCAACGAGAATGAGGCAAAGTGTACGATTTGCGATAGTTACCTGTCCATTACCAACAAAGGAACTACTGACTTGGAGCGCCATGATGACAGTGAGAGACGTAATCAAAGTGTCCGCGTCATCTTGCACATTGACGTCTTTGTTTTTTTTTTTTTAGTTTAGTTTATTGTAACAAAATTGTACGGATTGTGGGTTTAATCTGGAACGATTTAAATTGAACATTTAATATGTCCTCCTTTGTCCTCCTTTTTGTCTTATTATGTCCTCCTGTTTTTTTTTTCAGCCTAAGTACTCAAATGTGTTGCTGAAAGCGCATGCGGCTGAAGCAACTTTTGCATTTCACACAGTTTGTCATTATCAGTCTTACAACTCTATGACCTGCAGAGCTGGTTTGATGCACACATTATTTGAAGATTCAGAAATTGTTAAAAATATTGCTTGTGCAAAAACAAAGACTGAAGCAATAATTCTAATGCTATAGAAGTAAACAAGGATATACATCTTTGCTTTATTGACTATACAAAGGCTTTTGATAGAGTTAGACATGTCAACATGGTGGATATGCTTGCAGATCTACAAATTGATGGGAAAGACATTAGACTTATAAAAAACAAATATTGGAAACAACAAGCTGCAATAAGGATTGATAATGAAGTGGGACAGTATCAGCCAATTAAGAGAGGTGTTAGGCAGGGATAGGTGATGTCTCCAGATCGTTTTTCCCTATACAGTGAAAATATTTTCAGAAATATAGAAGGTATAAATGGAATCAGCATTGGAGGACGAAACATCAATAACATTAGATATGCAGATGATACAGTATTAATCGCAGACAATGCGCAGGACCTGCAACAATTAGTAGATACGGTTGTTGTACACAGTGAGCAACTCGGGTTCGAATTAAATTGTAAAAAGACTCAGGTTATGGTCGTCACTAGGAAGAAAGAAGTGCCACAATGTAATATACGAGTAAATGGAAATATTCTTCAACAAGTGAATCGGTACAATTATCTTGGAACAGTCATAACATCTGATGGGAGATGCCTTGAAGAGATTAGAACAATAATCGCCATGGCGAAAGTAGCCTTTAGCAAGATGAAAAACATACTGACCAATAAAAAGATGTCAATTGAAACGAGAAAAAGAGTGTTGAGGGGATACATAGAGCCTGTTCTTTTGTATGGATGTGAAACTTGGACAATGAGCAGTCAAGCTGAAAAACATCTGATGGCTGCAGAAATGTGGTTTCTGAGGAAAATGCAAAGAACACCATGGACAGACAGAAAAACCAATGACCAAGTACTACAGGAGACAAATGAACATCGTAAACTGATTAGAGAAATTAGACGTAGGCAGTCAAAATTTTTTGGACATGTTATGAGAAGAAATGGAATGGAGAACTTGGTGACAACTGGCAAGATCGAAGGGAACAGACCAAGAGGAAGACCGAGAGGAAAATACCTGGATGGCTTGGCCACATGGCATGGACGAGACAGGAACACTGAGCTGATCCACGACACTGGTGATCGAGTGAAATGGCGAGTCATGACCGCCCACGCTTTCCGGCATGGCACATGATTGATTGATTGAAGCAATAATAAACCAGGTGATTGCCCCCCCCCCCCCACACACACACACACACACCACACTGTTGATGAACTGGATAAATCTTTAAGTGGTATTTCATGTTTTGGTCTTTCGACAGATGCTAGCAATCACGGTTCGCAGAAAATATTTCCCATCGGTGTTCAGTACTTTGACTGGAAAGCAGGTGGAGTCCAAACTAAGATTCTCGAGTTAGACAACACAACAAATGAAACCTCAGAAACTATATCCCAGTATGGTTTGAGAACACTCCAAAAACATGATGTGTATTCCAAATGGGTTGCTTTTGCTGGTGACAATGCCAATGTGAATTTTGGAGGCATTAACAGAAGAGAAGGTAGAAATGTGTTCTCGCATTTGAAGGAAGCCTTGAGCAAGCCATTATTAGGCGTTGGATGTTCTGCTCATACAGAATGACGTTGAGTCTATTGTCTTGAAGATATTAAATTACTTTTCTATATACATTGTCAGAACATAAACTTTAAAGGATTTTTGTGACTATGTCAACATTAACTATCAGCAACCACTCTCTCACGCTAAAACTAGATGGCTCAGTTTGTTTCCAGCTGTTGAGAGGCTGTTGAGGCTGTTTACTGCTTTGAAATAATATTTTCATTCTGTAAACCAATCACCAGCTATGATAAAACTTTATTGGCAGCTATTGTAATAAAATTGTACTGATTGTACGTTTAATCTAGAACGATTTAAATTAAACATTCAATATGTCCTCCTTTGTCCTCCTTTGTGTATTATTATGTCCTCCTTTTGGTGCCCACGTATCTGGCAACCCTACATAGGGTCATCATATTTTGTAATCTTCACTGCGCGGAGGAATTTGCGACCAGGTTTTATTAACGGAAGAGAAACGTTGACGCAAAAAGATAGTCCACGGAATCAAATATGCTATGCTTTGAGTTCGATACGTGCGTACAGTGTAAATAGAGTGCGTTAGTTAGTTGTTTTTTTTTCCCCCTTTCGGCTTGTTTTCATTCGCTTGGAATCAAGCCTGTATCTGCAATGTTGTGGCCTGCATGAAATGAACTGCCCTTTTCAGTTCTTGAGTCAACTCAACTCAACATAGCCGAAGAACCCATATCTAGTCTTGTATACATGTGGCTGAGAGTGCTACGATTCCTCTCAGGAGTCTCCGAGAAAATTCTACTCGTGAACCGAACAACATGGCCCGGAATCGAACCCACAACCTCATCATCATCATCATCACCATCATCATCATCATCATCATCATCATCATCATCATCATCATCATCATCATCATCATCATCATCACGTCACTATTATTATCAAAGTCATCATCATCATCATCATCATCATCAGCATCATCATTATTATCAAAGTCATCATAAGCGTCAACATTATTATCAAAGATTATCATCGTCATCATCTTCTTCTTCTTCTTAATTCTTAATGGAGCATAGGCCTTCAACAAACCCACCAACTCAAATATAACTAAATAAATAAGTTCTCCTTTGCAGGTCGCTGCAGTCACCACCAGCACATATAGACAATTTTACTTTCAGTGGTTTGCCGTTGCTTTCTGAACAAGGAGTCAAAATGTAAACCCAACTGATCAGTGTGTTGAATGAACCCACTACCTCGCCGTCAGCGCACTGGCAATTTAAGTGAGAGCGAGTTAAACACCGCGGCCACGCCGACGCCATCTATAGGTAGAACTGACAGGAATAAAAACAAATGTCAAATGGTAATGAGAATCACAGTAATGATGATGAAGTTGGTGGTGATGATAAAGTTGGTGGTGATTACGATAATGTTGATGGGGATGTTGACGACAGTAACGACGAAGATGAAGAGAACAGCTACTCACCTAGAGCCCGGATTGGAGAATTTCTGAATGGGTCGAGTCTGGCCGGCATGGGGACAATGACCACGTCCTTGGGGAAGTTGATGCAGCCGGCCGCATTGTTGAGGAAACGGATGACTTCATCTATGGCCATCTGCTCCGTGGGGAACGGGATTTTCACGCCTTATGATGGCCCTGTCTGAAAGCATATCGTACAGGTAACGTCCGTCTGTCTGTCTGTCTGTTTGTCTGTCTGTCTGTCCGTCCGTCCGTCTGTCTAAGTGTCTGTCTGTCTAAGTGTCTGTCTGTCTAAGTGTCTGTCTGTCTAGCTGGCTATCTGTCTCTGGCTGTTTGTCTGCTAACTAAGTGTCTGTCGATCTAGCTGCCTGTCTGTCTAACTAATTGTCTATATGACTGTCTATATGTCTGTCTGAATGTGGGTCATGTCTGAAAGATAACCTACCGGTAACATCTGTCTGTCAGTTAGCCTGCCTGCCTGTCTGTCTGTCTAGCTGGCTTTCTGACTGTCTAACTAAGTGTCTGTCTGTCTAACTGGCTGTCTGACTGGCTGTCAGTCTGCCTAACTAAGTGTCTATATGACTGTCTGTCTGTCTGAATGTGGGCCATGTCTGAAAGATAACAGTACAGGTAAGATCTGTCTGGCTGTCTACTTAAGTGTTGGCGACTGGGTGGGTGGAGGATGTGTGGGAGGGTGAGTGTGTGTAGGTTGGAGGTGGGCGGGGATGTGTGTGGGTGCGGGATGTGTGGGTGGGGGAGATTGTGTGGGTGGGTGATATGTGTGTAAGTGGGGGATGTGTGGGTGGGTGCTGGTTTTGTGTGTGGGTAAGTGCAGGATATGTAAGTGTGGGAATATGTGTGTGTGGGGGTTGGATATGTGGTTGGGGGATGTGTGTTTGGCTGAGTGGTTGGGGGTGTGTGGGTTGGTGGTGGAGGATATGTGGGTGGGTGAGTGTTGGTAGGTTATGGGATGGGTGGAGGATGTGTGCGTGTGGGTGGGGAGATGTGTGAAGGTGGAGGGATGTGTGGGTGGGTATGGATGGGTGGTTGCATGCATGTGTGCCTGGGTTTGTGTGTGGGAGGGTGGGGGATGTGTGTGGGGGGATGTGTGGTGGGTAGGAGATGTGAGTGTGTGTGAGTGGGTAGATGGTGTATGTGGGGGTGTGTGGGGGTGTGGGATATGTGGGTTGGGGGATGGGTGGATGGATGGGGTCATGTATGTGCCTGTGGTTATGTGTGGTTGGGTGGTGGATGTGTGTGTGGGGGACACGCGGATCGATAGGGGATGGGTGGCTGGGTGGGGGATTTGTCTCATAACATGGTAACATGCATTGTTTATGCTTTCAACATTCATTTGACAATGTTTTGTTCCTATGTGAATGCATCATGCACTGATGAACGAAAGATGAGTGTTTGGAAGGGCCTGAATGTAAGACGGGCCTGCGTGCCCAATTTGTTACCCTTCGAAAATAAAGTTTGTTCGTTCGTCCGTTCGTTCTGTGTCTGTCTGCCTAGGTACCTGTCCGTCTTTTCATATGTCTGTCCGTCCGTCTGTCTGCATAACTGTCTGTCTGTCCGTCTCTCCGTCTGCCTGACTGTCTGCTTAACTAAGTGTCTGTCTGCCTAATAAAGTGTATATCCGTCCATCCGTTCGTCTCTCCGACTGTCTGTCTGTCTAACAAAGACTTCGAAATAAAATATCCAGATCGGTGTGTTAAGACCTTTCAGAAAGTAACTTATTTAACAAGTCTAGCAAACGAAAACCAGCTAGCCAGTTAGATCGACTGCTTCTATCTTTATTCTCCTACTTGATGTAACCAACTCAAAGAGCTAAAAATACTGCCTCTATCTCTATTCTCATATAGATGTAATCAACTCTAAGAGCTAAAATGACCACCTTTATTTCTATTCGCATATTTATGTAATCAACTCTAAGAGCTAGAATGACTACCTCTATCTCTATTCTCATATTTATATAATCAACTCTAAGAGGAAGAATGACTACCTCTATCTCTATTCTTATATTTATATAATCAACTCTAAGAGGAAGAATGACTACCTCTTATCTCTATTCTTATATTTATATAATCAACTCTAAGAGGAAGAATGACTACCTCTATCTCTGTTCTCATATTTATATAATCAACTCTAAGAGGAAGAATGACTACCTCTATCTCTATTCTCATATTGGATGTAATCAACTCTAAGAGGAAGAATGACTACCTCTATCTTTATTCTCATATTTATGTAATCAACTCTAAGAGCTAACATGGCAGCTTCTATCTCTATTCTCATACTGGATGTAATAAACTCTAAGAGCTAAAATGGCCGCCTCTATCTCTATTCTCATACTGGATGTAATCAACTCTAAGAGCTAAAATGACTGCCTCTATCTCTATTCTAATATCGATGTAATCAACTCTAAGAGCTAGAAGGACTTCCTCTATCTTTATTCCCATACTGGATGTAATCAACTCTAAGAGGAAGAATGACTACCTCTATCTCTATTCTCATATTGGATGTAATCAACTCTAAGAGGAAGAATGACTACCTCTATCTCTATTCTCATATTTATATAATCAACTCTAAGAGCTAGAAGGACTTCATCTATCTTTATTCTCATATTTATATAATCAACTCTAAGAGATAGAAGGACTTCCTCTATCTTTATTCTCATATTTATATAATCACCTCTAAGAGGAAGAATGACTACCTCTATCTCTATTCTCATATTTAATGTAATCAACTCTAAGAGCTAACATGGCTGCTTCTATCTCTATTCTCTTACTGGATGTAATAAACTCTAAGAGCTAAAATGGTCGCCTCTATCTCTATTCTCATACTGGATGTAATCAATTCTAAGAGCTAAAATGACTGCCTCTATATCTAGTCTCATATTGATGTAATCAACTCTAATAGCTAAAACGACTGCCTTTATCTCTATTCTCATAGTTATATAATCAACTCTAAGAGCTAGAAGGACTTCCTCTATCTTTATTCTCATATTTATATAATCAACTCTAAGAACTAGAATGACTGCCTCCATCTCTCTTCTCATACTGGATGTAACCAACTCTAAGAGCTAAAATGACTGCCTCCATCTATATTCTCATATCGATGTAATCAACTCTAAGAGCTAGAAGGACTTCCTCTATCTTTATTCTCATATTTATATAATCAACTCTAAGAACTAGAATGACTGCCTCAACCCCTAATTTCATACTAAGAGCTAGAAGGACTTCCTCTATCTTTATTCTCATATTTATATAATCAACTCTAAGAGCTAGAATGACTTCCTCTATCTTTATTCTCATATTTATATAATCAACTCTAAGAACTAGAATGACTGCCTCAACCCCTAATTTCATACTAAGAGCTAGAAGGACTTCCTCTATCTTTATTCTCATATTTATATAATCAACTCTAAGAGCTAGAAGGACTTCCTCTATCTTTATTCTCATATTTATATAATCAACTCTAAGAGCTAGAATGACTTCCTCTATCTTTATTCTCATATTTATATAATCAACTCTAAGAGCTAGAATGACTGCCTCCATCTCTATTCTCATATTTATATAATCAACTCTTAGAGCTAGAAGGACTTCCTCTATCTTTATTCTCATATTTATATAATCAACTCTAGGAACTAGAATGACTGCCTCCATCTCTATTCTCATATTTATATAATCAACTCTAAGAGCTAGAATGACTGCCTCCATCTCTATTCTCATATTTATATAATCAACTCTAGGAACTAGAATGACTGCCTCCATCTCTATTCTCATATTTATATAATCAACTCTAAGAGCTAGAATGACTGCCTCCATCTCTATTCTCATATTTATATAATCAACTCTAAAAGCTAGAATGACTGCCTCCATCTCTATTCTCATATTTATATAATCAACTCTTAGAGCTAGAAGGACTTCCTCTATCTTTATTCTCATATTTATATAATCAACTCTAGGAACTAGAATGACTGCCTCAATCCCTAATTTCATACTGGATATAATCAAGTCTAAGACTTACTACCTTTATCTATTTCTCAAACTGAATATAATCGACTCAAAGAGCTGGAATGACTGCCTCAATCTCTATTCTCATACTGGATGTAATCAACTTTAATAGCTAGCGTGTATGAAACATCATCAATATACAGTGTCTATTGTCTGTGTGGAAACTTCCTAATTACGAGACATTCACCTGCCTGTGTGCGGGGTCTACTGTCGTCCTGTCTGTGTTGTAAACATGAGAACTAAATTGTCAGTTCCAAAAGAAGATTACGGTGTCCGGTTTCCTGCTTTGCTTCATATTTAATGTTTTCGTATAAGGCGTTCAGAACCAGTGTTGTTCGGTGCAGCATGCAACGATTAGTAAATAATTAATCAACAGATGATCCTCATTGCACATTGAATCATTCCGTCCATAAGTATTTCCCTCAGCGTGTAGCGAGTGACGATACAAGCTCTGTGTTGGATGACTATTTAACAGGTTGGGTGTGGGATCTCCATTCCCTGCAGTTATAATCTATGTTACTGTGCTAGAAACTATGTCTACCACTATGTTGGTGTCGCCCGATTAAGGACTACGGACAAAATAAAACAGAATAAAGTGACTATCAACATCAGATACCTAACTTAATCATATCAAGAACATAACGGAGGAAGGATAAAATAGAAATCTGTACTAGAGACCTCGTCCCAAAGAAAGTCAGACAAAAAAGGTTTTATAAATGAAGTGAGTAGTCCTTTAGGAAGTTAATCATCAAGACTGTCAAAAAGCAGCGTTAGTAGCCTTAGGATTTGAAGAGAAAATAGACATCTTTATTGGAGACCTCTTCCCTTAGAAAGTCAGACAAGAGAGATTTTCTACAGGATGAGAACCAAGACTGTCGGAGGTTAGTAGTGTCGGGGTGGTTTAGTGTACCCGTGGTTCAGTCTGGGTAGGAGGTCACCTGAATTATTGTTAGACTCCTTCCGTGTGTACTGACAGTCTTCAACATAGTTGCACTTCGTCAATGGCTCAGCCTGAGTATTGATGCATGCTCCCTTTCTTCTGGGTGGAGGCTGTTAAGAGGAACGATGTCGTTTGGGAGTCTGCACCTCAGAGGTTCTTCGGAGCAACCCCCCCCTCTCTCTCTCTCTCTCTCTCTCTCTCTCTCTCTCTCTCTCTCTCTCTCTCTCTCTCTCTCGCGCGCGCGCGCGCGCGCTCGACTTCTGACTGGAAGGTGCAAACCCAACTAGGGAATTCCGTAACATAACACGAGGAACTTCCTCTGTTAAACTAATATACCCCACCTCCTGCATCACTTTTCACCCAACACTCTCCTGGGTCTTTCAGCCCGTTATGAACAGACCAATATCATAGATCTGTCCAATAGAACATCCTCTCTGATATACTGCATTTGTTTGACCAAAGATGTACTTAAACCAACAGAACTGATCTGTTGATCAAGCCATGTTCAAGACCCTGTTTATAGAGTTACGAGTCCAACTGTTATGACTTGCTACGACTGACGGACCTTTGTAGACAAGACCATGGAGCCATGTAAGGCCACACCCACCAACACACTCTAAGTTACGAAAGGCAAGTGTGTTCATGATAACATCACAACTAGCCTACTCTGTCACGCAGAATAGTGTAGGCGTGTGTATAAAGACAACACACGCAGATTCGCAAGAAATGGAAGATGTGTGTATAAAGACACCACAGATTAGCTCACGCAGTTACGCAAGAAATGTTAGGTGTATGTATAAAGACAACACAGATTAGCGCACTCGATTACGCAGAAAAGACTAGGTGTGTGGACAGTACAGACTGTCTTATTCAGCCCAGCCACACAGGTTAGGTGTGGGTACACACAAAAGAATCAGTACCGACTAACGCACTTGGCAGTAACAGACGGTATGTATGTATCTGTGTGTGTATCGGTGCTTTGTTTCTGGCGCGCCACTTGATGACATGAGTACTGGTTGTAACTTCTCCTTGATGGGATTCCATCGAATGCTCTGGATATGAAGAGGTATATTTCAGGTGTATTTCCTCGATTAGGCCTCTCCCACAGCTGCAGGATTCAAACTAGTTTATGCAAACTAAGCTTAGCCATTTTCTGCCCTGTCCGCCGACACAAGGGTGACCCTGTCACTGAGGTCAAACCACTTCCGCTGCGGAGTGCGCATTGATTGGCCCAAGAAAATAACACAAAGTTTTGTCTGACGAGAAACATATATATATATATATATATATATATATCTTCAACGGTAATTGGGTGTTCACTATATTAGAAAGGTACAGCATAAAATACAACTTCTGGCTTTCGTTGTCATCCCAGACTAATGGTACATGTTCCTTATCTGGCCTGGATGTTATGTCCGAATCTAATTCTGGATTCGGAAAATAACCCGAGAATACCGGGATATGTTGAATTCATACTTCATAAATTCTCTTCGGGATGCCCGTACATTCCTAGACGGAATGTCTCAAATAAAGGGATAAATGTGTGTGCACTCCTCAGAGTCATCCTTTGGTAAAGTCAAAAAAGGGGTAGTGCAGGTGGGGAGTATGTGGACCTGATCGAGGAACGCTTACATTTCGTTACACTATTCTTCTTTGGCTTTTCGCATCGCGCTCTTTCAACATCATGAAATCAGTATTAACATCTAGAGAGATTAACAACATATTAAAAATGAGAATGGTCAAATGTTATGTATATTCAACACTATTATATGGCGCGGAAGCCTGGGCATTGAACAAGCAATTAGAAAGTCAAATAGAGGCCCTGGAGATATGGGTGTACAGAAGAACATGTCGTATTTCATGTGGGAGGGGGGATACAGAGGTTTTAGAAACACTGGGAATGAAAAGGCTGTTGATGAAAGAAATAAAAAAGAGGCAAGATAACATCAAGAGATGGACGAGCATCAACCTGACAGAATGAACAGTCGGGGTGAGAGACAGCGTTGGAGATCCTTGCAGCCAACCTTCATTGTGGAGACGGAACATGACTGACTGATTGATTGATTGATTGATTGATGGCGCTCTGGTCTAGCTTGACTCAGTTGGACTTGATATTCTTGCAGTCTGGTCACAGTTGCAGAATCACATACATTCATTTACTCCCCCTGAATTCGTTCATGGTGTCAGCTTGGTTCATTGCTCATCCGCTTCCTAAAGCAGCCAAGCGTATCGGCATGTTCGTTTCTTCTTACACCAGCATGCCCTGGCATAAAAGTGAAACATCTTGGTCAGTCTTGACCTCGTCAGAAATCAAGCCAATGAGGTTTGATCCAGCCCTTCTCGAACTTTCTGAGCACATGAAGGCAGTGAAGAATTATTCACTTCAGATAATATATTACCCTGCGGTGTGCACCTGACAAGATGCAGTGAAATAAATCAAGATGTCAGGAAATAAATCGTTCAACATATTGTTTGTGGCTGCTGTGTGTAAATTCACTAAGGGCGTTTTTTTCTTCTTAATGTTGCATATCCCTTACACGACGCTGCAGTCAACACAAGCATGTTTCAGCTGCTGTTGATGTGCTAGGCAAGATTTCGCTCAGTAGTTTGCCATTGCTTTCTGAGCGACCAGCTCACATACCCCCGTAAGTTACTAGCGCGGCGCAAACGCTGCCGATTTTCTCGCAGCTGCGTTACACTCTAGAATATACAGGATTAAGCGCTTGGAAGCAACATAGATGTGGTCTTTGTCTTTCTATTGCTCTCTTCCCATCAAGCTTGTCAGTTGTCACTAAATTTTCAAGTCTATTTCTCCTCATAACATGTCTAAAAAATATTGGCTGTCTACCTCTAATTTCTCCAATCAATCTCCGTTTTTCATTTCTCTCTTGAAAGACTGGCTCATTTTATTTTCTATCCCACCACGGTATTCTATGCATTTTTCTCAAATATCCACATTTCCACAACCATTAGATGTTTCTCAGTTTGTCTGTTAATTGTCCATGTTTCACACGCATACAACAGTATGGGTTCTATACAGCACTTCAGCGTTCGTTTTCTCACTGAAGTTGACATGTTGTTCATTATATACAACAATAAGAAAGAGACAAACGGCTTTCTTTGGTCATGTGATGAAAAGTTAGGTACTGAAGAACATCGTGACAACTGGAAAGATTAGTGCTAAAGAGAGGCAGAGGCAGACCAAGAGAAATGATTGTGGATGGATCGAGACAGTGGCATGGTGGATTATCATCAGCAGGGGTGATCCAGAACACCAAAGACTGAGATCTGTGGAGATACATAAATGCCTACGCCAGCTGGCAAGGCACTTGATGATGATGATGATGATGATGATGATGATGATGATGATGATGATGATGATGAATTCTAACGTAATTTTCGCCGCGTGCATCTTCCGTTGTGGAAGGGCTGGCCGAGTGGCTAGAATGCCGAATTCTCCTTCGGGAAACCCTGGCTAGAATCCCCGGTAGGGTATGGATGTTTATTCTGTTGGGTGAAAAATGAAAGCCCTAACCTGCCCTGTTGGCGGTTAATGCACTAGCCACGATGCCTTAATTCCTCAAGCTCAAGAACCCTCCTGTCCTACACGGCAAGGTGCTATAGGTGGTAATGACAGTGGTTGCGATATGAGCATACCTCACACAAATCAATCACGTACAGCAATCGATATGTAGCACAGGTTCCATGCATAGTTTATCTTCCATAAATCTGCTCGCTGTTGTCTCGTTGCATATTGTATTGTGAAGTAAATAAATTAATGTCATCCCCAGGCTCATGCGTTCATTCAGTAGCATGTCCCTTGCAGAACTTCACTCCCATAAGAACCGTCCGGAATACTTCTCGGTTATAAGCAAGATGTCCCGCGTCCGATACACCCATCTGGAGATCATCTGCCACATCCTGCACCCATCTTCGCTTTGGCCCTCCTCATCTTCTCTTCCTGGGCATATACCCCTATGTAGTATACAGCTTCTAGCCGGTCTCCCTGGCCTAGGAGTTAGTGACTTTTTCTGTAATCCCGTATACTCTCGTGAGTAACGTGACGACGGCGAGAATCGGTAGCGGTTTTAACCGTGTCGGTAATTTACGGGGTATGTGAGCCGGTCGCTCAGAAAGCAATGGCAAACTACTGAGCGTAATCATGCCAAGAAATCAACAATTAGCTGAAAGATGCTGATGTTGACAGCGATGTCCTGTAAAGGATATGCAAACACACATAGTATACATCTTGCAAGCCGCCACATCACTGTTTGAATTTCCCCGCACTACACTCCATTTAACAACAGGCCAACAACCACCTCTATTAGAATTAAATTCAAATTTAAAAATGAAGGAAGTAGAGCCTATAGATTAAGAAAAAGGATGAAATTTACATCATCTTAATTTGAAAAAGAGCGCTGATTCGAAAAGGGAACGACAATAATTTTAATATAGCCGAAAAGGAGCTCAGCCATTGGTCACGACCCGGAATGACGTCAGAGCCCAGTAGAGGAAGGGAAGGAAAAATAACAACTGAGAGTCTTTGAAATGGAGTGAAGACCGGCAGACAGTCAGTGTGTGTAAAACAAAAAACAAAAACCTTCAGCAATCGCTCAAAGGCTGAAGGTTGCTACGTTGCTTCCGTCCAAAAATCCCGCTCGCTGTCTAGCCAAACAACAATGCAGATCAACTGGAACCCGAATGAATACTAACGAAATGATCTCATGAACGCTGGCGTTCCTCGTCGAATATATATCTTTATTGGTGGCAATCGTCCATACAATGCAACAACGTCACCGTTCCCATGTTAATGGGAGGGCCGGTGAAAGATAATTAATAATCATTGATAAATATTTAATGTTCACTGTAGAGTCCGATTCCATCCTTCTATTTTCATCAACGACGAGTGAATTTCATACAGACCATCGTTCTATAAATTACATTATGCCCGTGATTCTACCAATGTGACTTACGCCAAGCTATGTGTATGTTGACCCCATGACCTCTATTTGACAAACGACCGGCAGGTTCTAATGCAGCATATTTTCCTCACTGTCTCTGTGATTAAGTCTCCAACTTCCGATCGTTCTCCGTAATGCAGACTTTGCCTCTTATACTTCTCTTCCTAGAATACCAGATGTCTCGTTCGGTATGCCTTTCTGCTGGATATTTGCGTTCATATTACAGTGTTGTTATTTATCCGACAGTCTCCATGATCATTCCAAAGCTTAACTAACTTTAGTGACGTAGTACGCCGTGACATCATCTAGCAACTTGTGTATTATGCCGCTTTTTGGTTAGCTCTTCTTGTTCCGTTTGCCACAATTTCCGTATCTCATTCTAATCACTGTCCCTTGCCTCCGACGCTACATGGCAAAGGTCCACTGGAACTGACGGCGTGGTGTCCTCTACTCAACAATCCATCTGAAGTTTAGCAAACTCCAATAGAGGAAGAGAGAGAAGTGCCGGCCTACAAAAACCTAGCCTGGAGCCTGAACCTGACGACGCTATGCTTGAAGAAGACATTCAACAATGTTGAAGGTGAGCACACTGTAATATTTAGTTGTGCTCCTTTCCAAGAAAATGGTAAGTTTGTGTGCTGTAAAAAATGTGGTTAGTCCTTAAGGACTTATTTCAGGAGAGACTAAGTACTATATTCAGATGTCGTAGTTCATAGATGATCTGTGCACTAGGTTAAGCCATAGTGAGGTGTTTTTTTCTTCTAGTTATGCAGTTTATATGTAAGCATAAGGGTTAAGCTTAGGTTGTGCATTTTACTCCTTAAGCAGTTAAGCTAAGTCAGTAGTGATTTAGGAGTTAGTGATTAACTTAGGATTTAGGAGATTAGAATCCATAGTTCAGTAGTAAGGAACTATCTTAAATGTGCATTCACTAAGTAGGAGGAATTAGGTAATTAGTCCTAGAAGCAGTACATGGGCACATTAAATGTTAAATAGTTCCCTATGTGTTATCATAAAACACTGTCTGTTCTATGGAAGCATTCATGTGGTGATTCAATTGTGACTTCATCGGTGTTAAATATATGAATGTATTTTTTTAGCTTATTGAATGTGAGTCACCTAATTATGCATATTCATCATCTATGCCAGTAGGGTTACGATATATGTTGAATGATTGTAGATTGGGTGAGGAGAAGTGGCATACCGAGGATGAGTATAATCAATCAATCAATCACCTGATAGTAGGCCATTTGATGCACACTGCCAATTTTATCAGAGGAGAAGACAATAGTGGTACCAATGCACTAAATGATAATTTAGGTGTCTCTACGCATGACGCCACTTTGTATCCAATAGCATTCATGTTACAATCATGTGGTTTTATTTCCTGAAATGTGTTTGAATTATGATGATGATGAATCTTATGGAAGAGTAAAGGCATATATATACACCTACATGTTGAAGAGGAGGGAGGATGCTCCTCCTCAAAACATTTGATTGGGAGGAACCCACATGAATTTCATACAGGAGATGATGCCATAATGTACTTAGTTAGTTAGTTAGTTAGTCGCAGTTCCAACATCACAGCAACGGGTCGTCCTCATTATGCTCAGTTCCCGTGCCAGTGAATATTACACAAAATGCTCCCCATTGCCCAATATGAAAAGTGAAAAAGACAGGAGTCTCGACAAACAACAGCCCGCACAGATACACTGTGCATAATGCCGCCGCCAGAATGTCAACACAATAGTCCCCCACAAAACACCCAGTTCATTTCTGATGGAATCGGCAGTCATTTTCCCATTTGGATGTTTCCTAGATTTTCACCCACAGTCCACGAAATACAGTTCATCGTCGATGATAGTGGCAGTCAACCAGGAGCCCAGAAGCCACGCGTTTCTGCATAAGGCAAAAACCGGTCAACTCTGGGACATAGCCATCTGCCATCGCTCCGAACATGCAGTCACGTTCCAAAAAACCTCGGGCAGATTCAAAAGCATTTCACACGAAACTCACAGCTCACAGTGTCGCGCCACGCACTCACTCAGTAGCAGGGCGACGGAACCATCAAGCCTCCTTAGTCGCCTCTTACGACATGCGTGGTAGGCTGCAGTGTTACTATTCTTTGCTTCCCTTATGGGCCCCGGCAACACACGGGAGCATAATGTACTTATATTGTTTATAAGTAAATACTCATTGCATGTAGTGAAGGAATTAATTAGTCTTGAGCTACAGCCTACGATGGGTGACGTTGTAATATTCTGTTGTGATAATTTGGCCGTGTCGAGCGTGCGCCGCATGGTCTAATGTTTACACACCCGCTTCACACGCCAGTGATCCGGGGTTTGTTTCCGGGTCCGGTCCAGAATATGCACTACTGATGAGCTCAAAAGAGAACGAAACTCCAGTCTAGTGCTTCCACATAGACGTGAATAGGCCTTAGGTTCATACCAGAATGCGATCAGCGTTGCCAGTAGTGGATTGTGCTCAATATTTACATCTCAAATCCCGAAACAACCAAATAAATCAAGGAATTAAGAAACTTAATGTGTGAGGCCTTTTCTTTTAAATGGAAGGATTTTTTTTTTTTGGTTGCATATCCTTTTACAGGACATCGCTGTCAACTCCAGCATCTTTCAGCTGTATGTTGATTTCTTGGCAAGATTACGCTCAGTAGTTTGCCATTGCTTTCTGAGCAGCCGGCTCACATATCCCGTAAGTTACCGATGCGATTCGAACCACTGCTGATTCTCACCGTCATCACGTTACCCACGAGAGTATACGAGATTACGGAGAAAAGTCGCTAACTTCTAAGCCTCGAAGCCGGAAAATGGAAGGATAACTAGGGAAAATAATTATGTACAAAGGGGAATGGTGACAGTGGTTATCAAATTCCGAATCGATCAAGGTAATACTCAACTTGGAGACCACGGGTGACAGGCAGGGGCGAAGATGACACAGCTTATCTGGCAGTCTAAACCTTGAGCGCCCTGTAGTGGAGGATTGGATGGAGAGGAACCAGCTATGGGGTTGATAACTGTTGGGGGACCCTATGACCCACTTCCCCCTTGTTTAATTTTCCCTGAGGTCAAAATTCCCTTTGTTTATTTTCCTTTTTTCCTTTGTTTTTTTTTTTTTTACTTTCTTCCATTTCTAATGAACATATAGATGTATTGATGATTTCAGTAGATATATGTTTTGATACTGGAATTTCAGGTAGTTGTTAGATCCATCCAGATCCATATATGACTCTTGATGGGGGAACCTGACTGGAGAGATGAAGAAGACTACTCTGGAAAAAAGTACCAGCTAGAGTTTCATCTAACCACTTAGGACAGGTAAACCTGTATCACCATAGATAAAACAGGAGACCTTTACTTGGACCTGTGATTTGAGAGGCTAATCGACTATCATCATACCTGGACGACCAGATCAACACTCACTCTGAGAACTTAATATATTTAATGTCACTGAACCTTTTTTACAAATGGGTTCCATACACATTAGAGTGGATAGACTTGAGTTTAAGACAAATCTTTATTCTTAATAAAACTCAACTGAGATATATATTATTTAACCCACTGGGGAATTGATGTTTAGGTTGGTGTTCTTTAAAGTGAATGTTTGGGGCATTAATGTTTTTATACATCATGCCCTTGGAATTGATTATTATTTTGTTAACAGAATGACCAATACCCCAATTTGTTGTGTTTATTAAATATAAAAGAGATTTCATTTCCACTCTTGAGTGTTACAAGAATTCCTTGAGTGATTACGTTGTTGTTGTTATTAATATACCCTAGATATTAATTTTATTAATAATTTTAAATATTTAATTGTTCGAGGAAATCTTTTCCTTGTTCACCTTGGGGACTTCCTTGGCTCTCCGGGACTATATTTATGGACTCAAGCAATTGAGCCAGGGGAGGCTATTAAAATTCTAACGGGCCAGGATCACATTGGGAAAGAGGAACCCTAGTTGTCCTCTATCTCTTTGAGATTTTCCAGAAACATCCGACACCCTCTATGATTGTTCTCTTCAAACTTTCAAGATGTTTCAAGTGGCCAAATATTTAAATTTTCTTTGTTTTACAGCCTCTGGTAGGCAACCTTATTCAATATTCAGTTCTTGTATGGATGAATTTGTTTGTTTCTGTATCCAAGATATTCTTAGAACTCTTCTATAACATGTATATTCGAAGGCCTTTATGCACGGTATAGCTTGTTTAGTAAATGCCCGAGTCTCACTTAAGGACAACATTGATTAATATCTAAAATATGGTAGATTCAGTCACAGGATTATTAATCTGAGGCTGGGGCGGGCCCTAATCATAACTTCTCTTTTGAAGTTGAACGAGGTAGGGGTAATGGGAAAATGAAGAAACGAATAAAAGAACAAACAAAATAAAGAAATACACACGCAGATAAGCTTTAAAATAAATAGATTTGCGAGGCGAGTTGTGGTACGTGAAAATACATCAGTTTTATTGCTAATTGAATCTTTTCTCACACGTTGCTGGTTATTGTTCGAAATAAGCGAGGATAACACACATGAAATACAATCAGAAATATGGCTGCTACGTCTGATAAAATGATCAAGTAGGGACAGTTTGAAACCACTCACATGGCTCAAAATTAAATTCACGTGTATGGTTTAACGCTCACAGAAGTACAAGAAGGGACTAGTGGACACATTAGACATAATACAAATTACAAGCTATAGACACCCTAATGGGATTCGATACTGCCCTCTCCCCCAATAACGATAGCGTCTTAATTACGTGTCTTAATTAGCCGGGTCTATAACCCACCTGAACCCACAGCTATGGAATATACACATACGTTTTTTGGGAATCATGCGTCGAAGTACACTTGTTCCCTTTCAGAAATCACTGGCAAACTACTGAACTTAACATAAGCCTCATAATTTCAACAAGGGGTTGATTTCAAGGTGAATAACTAGGGTTAGAATTAAATTGTAAGAAGACAGATTATTGTAGTCACTAGGAAGAAAGAATATCACAAAGTAATACACAAGCTAATGGGAATACGAAAAAGACACACACAATTGAAGTATCTTCATCTCATCTCATCATGTTCCTCTTGTACCTTGCGGTTTCGAGGTGAAGTATAAACTTGTACCTCTAGTAGTAGATGTAGTATTAGCAGTAGTAGTAGTAGTAGTAGTAGTAGTAGTAGTAGTAGTAGTAGTAGTAGTAGTAGTCGTAGCAGTCGTAGTAGTAGTATTAGTAGTATTAGTAGTAGTAGTAGTAGTAGTAGTAGTAGTAGTAGTAGTAGTAGTAGTAGTAGTAGTAATAGTGGTGATGGTGGTGGTGGTGGTAGTAGTAGTAGTAGCAGTCGTCGTCGTCGTAAGTAGTAGTAGTAGTAGTAGTAATGGTGGTAGTAGTAGTAGTAGTAGTAGTAGTAGTAGTAGTAGTAGTAGTAGTAGTAGTAGTCGTATACCATAGTAAAAGGACAGCAAGAGAACCCCCGAGAAGAAAATAGATTGACGACATCAAAGACATTGCACAATCACACGGAATGACACTATCCATTGGAACGCCAATTATTCCTCCCCACGACCCATGACGGCAAAAGTGGAAGATGATGATGATGAGGAGGAGCAGGATGATGATTATTGTAGTAACTTAGATGCATGTGCGTTTTACCATGGATAATAATTTTCTACAATTGCTTTACCACAGACAATCACTTTCCAACATATATATTTGCCCCAGATAAGTTTGGTTTTGTTCGCATGTCCTTTACAGGACATTGCTGTCAACATCAGCATCTTTCCGCTGATTGTTGACTTCTTGGCAAGATTACGCTCAGTAATTTGTCATTGCTTTCTGAGCGACCGGCTCACATACCCCGTAAGTGACCGACGCGGAGACAACCGCTACCGATTATCGGGCACGTCACGTTACTCACGAGAGTATACGGGATTACGGAGAAAGTCGTGTAACCTCTAGACCAAGGAGACCGGCCCCAGATAATTACTTTACTACAAATAAATTCTTTTTCGCACATCATGACTTTACTGCTGATAATCACCTTAACACAGATACTTTTCCTACAAAATCATTTTACTACAGATACTTTTTACTTTACTACAGATACCTATTTTACTACAGATAATCGCCTTAATACAGATACTTTTCCCTCCAACAATTACTTTACTACAGATACTATTTACTACACATACCTATTTTACTACAGATAATTGCCGTTATACAAATACTTTTCCTACAGCAATCACTTTACTCTAGATACTTTTTCCTACAGATAATCGTCTTAATACAAATACTTTTCCTACAACAATTACTTTGCTACATAAACATTTTACTACATTTACATTTTACTACAGATACCCATTTTACTACAGATAATCGCCTTAATATAAATACTTTTCCTACAACAATCGTTTTACTTTCATTTACAGGACACCGCTGTCAACATCATCTTTCAGCCGATTGTTGATTCCTTGGCAAGATTACGCTCAGTAGTTTGCCACTGCCTTCTGAGCGGCCGGCTCACATACCCCATAAGTTACCGACGCGATTCGAACCACTGCTGATTCTCACCGTCGTCACGTTACTTACGAGAGTATACGAGATTACGGAGAAAAGTCGCTAACCTCTAGGCCAGGAAGACGGCTAATAGTTTTACTACATATACATTTTACTACAGATACATATCTTACCACAGATATATATATATATATATGCAGTTCCTACACCAATCGCTTTACCGCATTTACTTTTTACTACAGATACTTACTTTACTACAGCTAATCGCCTTAATACAGATACTTTTCTTACAGACTATCACTATACTACAGATACTTATTTTAATACAGATAATTCGTTACATGCAGAAAATGACTGTAACGGAGTCAATCATTTTGCCGCAGATAGTAACTGTACTAAGGCTAATGAACTGATCACAGATGATCAATTCACAAGGATAATAACTTTACCACAGCTAATGACTTAAATAGAGATAATCTCTTAAATATAGATAATTAAATTACTATAGAAAATTACGTTGCTATTTATAATGACTTTTATATATATATATATATATATATATATATATATATATATATATATATATATATATATATATATATATATATATATATATA
>JACEFZ010027877.1:92500-210000 GCA_014155875.1 Cepaea nemoralis
CGAACCTTGAGCATGTTTGGTAGCACATATCTGTGTGAGCAGCTGTTTTCTGTGATGAAGATTAACAAAACATCACACAGGAGTCGTCTCACTGATGACCACTTGCAGTCCATCATGAGAATCTCAATGATACAAAACATTACTCCCAAGATAAACGAACTTGTAGCCAAGAAAAGATGCCAAACATCGTGCTCTGATAAACTGACATAAGAGTGAAAATGTGTATACCAATGATGTTTTATTATTTAAACTTTTTGTTTGTTTTAATTTATATTAATGTTTAAAAAAGGTTTAATTTTCGGCTTATTAAATGTTTATCCTGTCCGGCCCGCAGCCTTACGTGTGATTTGAGTTTTGGCCCGCTGAGCGATTGAGTTTGACACCCCTGCTCTAATAATAACATTGGCACGAGAGTTGGGCTGGCCATATGCAGGGAATGCAGAGCAAGCACGTTTATCAGCTCGTTCATTTCTGTCCTAATATTTTCTATTCGATATTTGCAAAACACAATATAAAACTGCGGCCTCGTTCACCTGTGTTTACAGCGTTGGTTTTAATTGAGGTCAGTTTTATGTTGTTTCGAATGTTGATTATTTTCCCGTTTTTTGCTCTCTTTCGAGTTAGTCCTACATGAGACTGGTTACTTATATTTTCCCATCTGTACTCGTCGGGTTCGCTTGGGTCTTATGGGTCTCACGCCGATGGGCATTTTCTTTATTGCGTTGAGTAGGTACGGATGAGGACTGTTCCTGAGAAGGAACTACCGGTTTCAGGGATGCTATCATTGCTAATTATCACCCACATATATGAACACTTAGCTATTCACGACTCTGGTGATCAATTGAGATGGCAAGACATGACAGAAAACGATTACAGGCATGGCACATGATGATAATGATATGAGATAGCCGGCGTCCGTGGCGATGAGGTAATGAACGCGATTCGCAATCACGCATAACGGGTTTCGAAATCAGCTGCTTGCGATATAGGAGCTAACCGCTTTTGTTGATTTGTAACAATGATCTGAGCTTCGGTCCTTAAGAAAGCAGAGACATATTACTGAACGTAAACGTGTCTAGCAAATCACAAGCAGCCTAAAATAGTGGGGGGAGATTGCGACGTCCCGTAAAGGAGATACAACTGTATATGCGTGTTTATAATGCGTTAGTTAAGTACTACGCCGAACGTTGGGCGGCGCTTACCAAACCCGACACCCCACATTGTGCCAACGGCTTCGGGAGGAAGAGCGCAATTGGGAGTGTACAAGCCTTATCCTGGTGCGAGGAAATGCAATCTAAAGACGAAATGTCATGGCAAGGCAGACCAGGCCCTAGGCCTTGGGTGGCAGCTGGTCTAGGATCGAAGCTCCGAAGGCGGAGAGTTAGAGCATTGCTTTGCTGATCCGGCAGCTTCTGCAGCTTGTCTTGTTCCAGATGTATAGGTGTTACCTTTCCTCTGGAGTGAACTAGGCAGGCCGAGAGAGGGATCATGCTGCATGGGCAACACATGGTCTCTATATTTTAGCCCAGGCTTTGTGCTATGAAGAGGCAATAACTCCATCCGTGGTCTTAACCGTTCTCGGAATCAAAGCGAGAGGCAATTGTTACGGGTTATAAGTCCCTGTCAATTGGCCTAGACATGGGGCGCCACGCGTTGTCTCTGACAGTGGGAGACATCTACATGTGTCACTGATCAGCTACCACCCGCCTCAAACTGGGCAGCCACCGGCCAGTTGGGTGCTGATCCGCCACCGCCTGCCTGCTTCAATGGGTGCTTGGGACTAGGACAAAATCTGAATCGCAGGCTGTAAAACCAATGCACCAGGTACTAATAAAAAGAAAATAGAAACCTCAAGCTACGGCTTGCAACCTGGAACGTGAGAACCATGTGTCCAGGATTTTCCACTGACTTGACCAATATTGACGATGTGAGAAAAACGGCTGTGATTGATGCCGAACTCAATCGTCTTAACATTGATATTGCTGGCCTGCAGGAGACTCGCCTCGCTGAGGAAGGATCACTCAGGGAAAACAATTACACCTTTTTTGGAAGGGTAGAGGGCAGGCAGAAAAAAGGCAACACGGTGTGGGCTTTGCAGTGAAGAATTCGCTACTGGGAATGATTGAAATTCCAGCAGGAGGTAATGAAAGACTATTATCCCTGCGCTTGGCAACCTCTTGTGGTTTTGCCACCATTATTACTGCATATGCACCGACACTCGATTCCTCTGATGATGTGAAGGATTCGTTCTATGAGGAGTTAGACTCCGTGATCAAGGCAGTTCCAAAATCCGACTACATTTATATGCTCGGTGATTTCAATGCTCGTGTGGGCAAGGACTCGAGTTCATGGCCAGTGTGCCTTGGAAAATACAACATCGGTCGCATGAATGAAAATGGGCAAAGGCTGCTGGAGCATTGCACCAGAAATGACCTATGTATTACAAACTCCTTTTTTAAAACAAAAGAGCTGCATAAGGTCACATGGAAACATCCAAGATCCGGCCATTGGCATCAGCTGGACTTCATCATCACACGGAGACAACATCTGAACCATACATCATTGACTCGAAGTTACCACAGTGCTGACTGTGATACGGATCATTCTTTGGTTGTTGCAAGGGTTAGACTGAGACCAAAGAGAATCTACACAGCTAAACACAAATCTAGCCCCAGGATTAATATTATTAACACTCACGATCCTGAAAAGTGCTTTCAGTTTCAACAGCAACTTGAAGACGCTTTCACTGATACACCAGAAAATTGTACAGTAAGTGAAAAGTGGGGTAAACTTAAGGAAACTCTTTATAAAACTGCCGTAGGGGTTTACGGCACTGTGGATCATAAGAGGCAGGACTGGTTTGCGGCAAACAGCCAGACTCTGCAGCCCTTGATTGATAAGAAGAAGATAGCTCTCTTAAGAAACAAGGAAAGACCAACGCGTAACACTCTGAGTGAGCTGAAGCAAGCTAGGAAGGATGTGCAAAAGGCTGCCAGGCAGTGTGCAAATGACTATTGGATCAAGTTATGTGAGTCCATTCAAAATGCAAGTGATAAGGGAAACATCAGAAGCATGTATGAAGGGATAAAGAAAGCCTGTGGTCCAATGATCAAAAGAAGTGCACCATTGAAAACCTTGACTGGAGAAATCATCACTGATAAGAAACAGCAGATGGATAGATGGGTAGAGCACTATTTGGAGCTTTACTCAAGTGAGACCAAACTAGCGGATGATGCCCTCAACGCCATAGAGGCCCTACCAACTCTTGACCACCTGGACACACTTTCCACCATAACAGAAGTTAAGTGTGCTATAAATGAACTTGCATCTGGCAAGGCTCCAGGTAAGGATGGGATTCCAGTGGAGGTTACCAGGAGTGGGCAAGACACACTCACTCTACAGATCCACCAGCTAATAGAGCTCTGCTCGCGAGAAGGACAAGTCCCACAGGATTTCAAAGATGCAAGCATCATTACACTGTACAAGAACAAGGGCGATCGGAGCGACTGCAACAACTATAGGGGTATCTCACTTCTGTGTATTGTTGGAAAAGTATTTGCCAGAATTGTTCTGCGCAGACTTCAAGTCCTAGGAGATCAAGTCTACCCCGAATCACAGTGTGGCTTTCGACAGAACCGGTCTACCATTGATATGATATTCTCATTGCGACAAATGCAAGAAAAATGCCGTGAACAGAATCAACCACTGTTTATTGCCTTCATCGACCTCACAAAGGCATTTGATTTGGTCAGTCGTGAGGGTCTGTTCAAGGCACTAAAGAAGATTGGCTGCCCACCAACTCTTCTGTCCATTGTGGAATCGTTCCACACAGGCATGAAGGGTATAATCAAGTTTGATGGTGCAACTTCAGAAGAGTTTGAAATCAAGAGTCGAGTTAAGCAAGGTTGTGTACTAGCTCCCACCCTCTTTGGAATATACTTTTCACTTATACTGAAATATGCCTTTCGTGATCAGGATGGTGGTATATACATTCACTCACGCTCAGATGGCGGCCTCTACAATGCTCAGAGATTGAAGGCCAAGACCAAAATTAGGAGGGTACTGATCAGAGAGTTGCTTTTTGCAGATGATGCTGCAGTTACGACCCACTCTGAGGAAGAATTACAATGTCTACTATCTGCATTCTCCAATGCTTGTTCTGAATTTGGTTTAACAATTAGCAAAAAGAAGACACAGATTATGTCACAAGGTGCACATGGGGTACCATCAATCTTTATTGACGACGCCGAACTAGAGATGGTAGACCATTTTACATATCTAGGATCAGTGGTAAATAGCAAATTATCCCTAGATCAGGAAATCAACATCCGGATTGGTAAGGCAGCAACAACAATGAACAGGTTAAGAAAAAGAGTCTGGGAGAACAGGAAGCTTACTGCCAAAACAAAAGTCCTTGTCTATCAAGCCTGTGTCCTTAGTACTCTTCTTTATGGCAGTGAAGGCTGGACAACTTACTCACACCAAGAGAAACGTTTAAACAGCTTTCATATACGGTGTCTGCGAAGAATTCTTGGTATTAAGTGGCAAGACAAAATCACAAATACTGAAGTATTGGAAAGATCAGGTTGTGTGACGGTTTATTCCATGCTCAGTCTTCGTAGACTTAGATGGATAGGACATCTTAGGAGAATGGATGATGGTAGAATACTAAAGGACATCTTTTTTGGTGAATTACAGATGGGTAAGAGATCTCAGGGTCGGTCTCTACTACGATACAAAGATGTGTGTAAGCGGGACATGATTGATACAGGCATTGATAATGCACATTGGGAGCAAGTCGCCGCTGAACGTGTTGCATGGAGGGCAAACAACAGAAATGGAATAAAGACAAAGGAGAAAATTATTGCAGATAAGTCACACACCTAAGCATGTGAAACGTAAGATGGTGCATGATGGTGAAAATGACCACCTGTTCACATGCACCCACTGTGGACGAACATTTGCAGCGCGAATTGGCCTTATCAGTCACATTCGCTACCGCCATGGGTAATAGCTATTATGCCTTTTTGAAGCACAAACTATCGTCTGTCAAGACGGCAAGGTGCCAATGAAATTAAGTACTTACTTCATGAGGTTAATGGCCATAAACGTTGGGATGAGAGCAGACGTGATCATTTCGAAGATCAGGGTGTCCAACACTTTGATGGTGTCTCCCTGTTGAAGAATACAGGGTGTATTTTTAATGACTGTGCAGTGTTTGAAAATATTGCCGGTCCAAGTTTTGTATTTACCAATTATGTTGCATGACCTGTACAGAGGGTGAATACAAAACTTGGACTGACAATATTTTCAAACACTGCACAGTCATTAAAAATAAACCCTATATATCGCTGTACAGATTGTGTTGTTAGGCAAAGGTAGCCAGTAGAAACAGGTAGACAAACACAATAAAAACTGACGAACAGACATGTGTACACAGACAAACATATTGACAAACAATCAGTCAAGTAGTTCAATGGAGATATAAATATACAAACATACACAGAGGCAGGCAGGTGGGCAGGCAGGCAGAAGAAGAGACATATCGACCAGCAGGCAGAGAGATAGATAGCCAGGCAGGCAGGCAGGCAGGCAGATATATAGACAGACAGGCATGCAGGTGGGCAAACATACAGGCAGGCAGGCAGGCAGACAGATAGATATCCAGCCGGACAGCCGGACAGAGAGACAGACAGGCAGACAGACAGAGAGACAGACAGACAGACAGACAGACAGACAGACAGACAGACAGACAGACAGACAGAGGTGTAGACATCCTGCCAGACAGACAGAGATCTAGACGGCCAGCCAGACGAACAGACAGAGAGACAGACAGACAGGCAGACAGACAGACAGACAGACAGACAGACAGACAGACAGACAGACAGACAGACAGACAGACAGACAGACAGACAGACAGACAGAGGTGTAGACATCCTGCCAGACAGACAGAGATCTAGACGGCCAGCCAGACGAACAGACAGAGAGATAGAAACCAGACAGACAGACTGTCAGAAAGACAGACAGAGATGTAGACATCCTACCAGACAGATTGGCAGTGATATAGATAGCCAGCCAGACAGACAGATACCCAGCCAACCAGAAGACAGACAGGTAAGCAAGAAGACAGACATGAATGCATGAATCCATCCACCATTTCCATGCCGATAAACGTGGGCGGTCATGTTCTGCCATCTCACTCGATCACCAGAGTCGTGGATAAGTTCCGTGTTCCTGTCTCGACCATGCCATGCGGCCAAGCCATCCAGGTATTTACTTCTCGATCGTCCCCTTGGTCTCTTCTCTTCGATTTTGCCAGTCGTCACCAAGTTCTCTGAGTCATTTCTCCTCATAACATGCCCAAAAAATGTTGACTGTCTACGTCTAATGACTCTTAATCAGTTTACGATCTTCATTTGTTTCTTGAAGGACTTGTTCATTGGTTTTTCTGTCTGTCCATGGTATTCTTTGCATTATCCTAAAAAACCACATTTCCAAAGCCATCAGCTGTTTTTCAGCTTGACTGCTCATTGTCCACGCGTCACATCCATACAAAAGTACAGGTTCTATGTAGCACTTCAACACTGTTTTTCTCGTTTCAATTGATATCTTTTTATTGGTCAGTATGTTTTCCATCTTGCATAAGGCTACCTTCGCAATGGCAATTCTTGTTCTAATCTCTTCAAGGCATCTCCTATCAGTTGTTATGAATGTGCCGAGATAACTGTATCGATTCACTTGCTTAAGAATATGCCCATTTACTCGTATATCACATTGTGGTATTTCATTCTTCCCAGTGACGACCATAATCTGTCTTCTTAATATTCAGTTCTAACCCTAGTTGTTCACTGTGTGCAACAACCGCATCTACTAAATTTTGCAGGTCCTGTTCATTGTCTGCAATCATGACTGTATCATCTGCATATCTAATGGTATTAATGTATACAAACATACATTTAAGAGGAACCCCAGCAGGAATATCTTAGTGCATCTATGTTCACAGAATGATGACAGCATATTTAAATTGCATGATCAGTCTGATATTGTGGACTTTGGGTTCCCTATTTCTAAATGAAAGAGACAATTGGTATCATCACAAGTTAGACAACTTGGTTTTGCAGAATCTGAAGAATATCTCTTGCTCGCTGGCTTTGAACCCAAGCGTAATCCTTCACGCAAAAACTACTTCTAGTGCACGGGACTGGTATTTGCGTGTGGTTTAGCTTTCCCATTTACCAGTGTCCCCCACCATTGACTTCATTGCGCCGGGTTTGACCCGTTATGGGTTGATCTCTTTCCGCATAGATAACATGTAAGCCGCTTGCCTCGCTTTCCAAAGGTCTCGTTCTAAAGGTTGTCGCTGGAGTTACGGAGTTCGTGCTTTGTGGGACGCTTTCAGCAGGCCGCCTGTGGAATGAGACCGACCCACATGGGATAAAATCCGGTGCAATGAAATCGATGTTCTCGCCTTTAAACAAATCAATAAACAAACCACTCACCGTGCCAACAGCATCGACCAGGATGTGGGCCACGATAAATACCGCCCCCACGGTGTAGCAGGCTCGAACAATGTCCCCTTCCACCAAGGGTTTGATGCTTTCCCCGATTGCCGCGCCAAATCCTGGAATAGAGACAATGTGTTAGCTGTCATTTCTTCGTTTGCGTGAGACTGCCACCCTTTGATGGAATCAGGAGTGGGGTGGGGGAGGGTGGAGCGGGGGAAAAGTTCGACGAGACTTCCACATGCTGATAGATTCAGGAGATGATACGCTTGGATGGCATTTTTTAAAAAAAGTTACTTGCATATCCTTTACAGGACGTCGCAGTCAACCCCAGCAATTTTTTTTACTGGATATTTGTGATTTCTTAGCAAGTTTACTTTCAGTAGTTTGCCATTTATTTGTAAGAATTAGTAGGTTTAGCAGAACAAGAGACAAACTCCCTTTGATAGAATCAGTAGGTTTAGACGAATGTTGCGAATTCCTTGGACTGCCAGAATAACTATCAACGATTGCCTGAAAGAGGCTAATGAAACTAGAACACTATATATAACAATAAAAAAGAGGCAAACAGCTGTCTTTGGTCATGTGATGAGAAGAGAGACACTGGAGAATTTCGAGACACCTGGAAAGATCGAGAGGAAGAGAGGCAGAGGCAGACCAAGAGAAATGATGCTGGACGGAATGAGACGGTGGCATGGAGGAATATCATCAGTAGAGTTGATCCAGAACACCAAAGTCTGAGATCAGTGCAGAGCCATGAACGCCTACGCCAGCTGGAAGGGCACTCGATGATGAAGTTTGCCATTGCTGTCTGAAAGACTAGCACTCATACCATTTGTAAGAAAATCAACGTAGGAGGACTGCTGCCACAGCGCCCGCAGCTGTGTTTCCAACACGTCCGAAGATCCCTTCGCCACAGAGCCGGATAGAATCAGGAGCTGTTGATTTAGATGCACCACGAGAGTGACACTCTATGATAGACTCCGGAGATGGTGGTTTAGAGGTAAGAGAGAATGTTACCCTTTGATAGAATCAGTAGGTTTAGAAGAACAAGAGACTCACACCCTGTGATAGACTCGGGAGATGGCGGTGTAGAGGTAGAAGAGACTGTCGCCCTGTGATAGACTCGGGAGATGGCGGTGTAGAGGTAGAAGAGACTGTCACCCTGTGATAGAATCAGTAGGTTTAGAGGGACAAGAGACTAAATTCCTGTGATAGACTCGGGAAATGAACAAACGAACGTTATTTTCAATGATGATTGAAAGGACGACGAGAACGACACCCTTTCATAGACTGAGAAGGAGATGGCAGTTTAGAGGTACAATGAGTGCCCCCCCCCCCCCGCCCCCTTTCCCCTGTGATAGTCTCAATATCACGTTCCAAGATTCTGAGATAAGTAGCAAAACATTGTTTTCAAATTTAAATTTTCTCTTCATTGTTGTCACATTTTTAATATTTTCATTCTTCTCATCCCGTTCCTATGCCTTAATGTAGTCACCAGAGGGTCTTCCCCGTGGTTATATTTTGTGTTTTGTGTATGTATTTGTTTGCTGATGAAGGCTAGTCGCCGCAAAGTCCTGTATTTTTCGTATTTCTGTTATGTAAAGCTACATTACTCTGTGTTATTTTATGTTGTTTAATAAAGGAGATGGTAGTTTAGAGGTACAACGACAGTGATTCCTCTATGGTAGTCTCAATAAATGAGATGGCAGCTTACGGGGACAACGAGAGTGACCCCCCCCCCCCCCCCCACCACCCATGGTAGTCTCAATAAAGGAGATGGCAGTTTAAGGGCATGACGAGAATGACACCCCTCCATCCCTCCCCCATGGTAGTCTCAATAAAGGAGATGGCAGTTTAGAGGTACGACGAGAGTGACCCCTATGGTAGTTTCAATAAAGGAGATGGCAGTTTTGGGGTACGATGAGAGTGACAGCCTGTGATAGTCTCAATAAAGGAGATGGCAGTTTAGAGGTACGATGACAGTGATCCCCCTATGATAGTCTCAATAAAGGAGATAGCAGTTTAGAGGTACGATGACAGTGATTCCCTATGATAGTCTCAATAAAGGAGATGGCAGTTTAGAGGTACGATGACAGTGATCCCCCCATGGTAGTCTCAATAAAGGAGATGGCAGTTTAGAGGTACGATTACAGTGATCCTCCTATGATAGTCTCAGTAAAGGAGATGGCAGTTTAGAGGTACAATGACAGTGATCCCCCTATGATAGTCTCAATAAAGGAGATGGCAGTTTAGAGGTACGATGACAGTGATCCCCCTATGGTAGTCTCAATAAAGGAGATGGCAGTTTAGAGGTACGATGACAGTGATCCCCCCATGGTAGTCTCAATAAAGGAGATGGCAGTTTAGAGGTACGATGACAGTGATCCCCCCATGATAGTCTCAATAAAGGAGATGGCAGTTTAGAGGTACGATGACAGTGATCCCCCTATGGTAGTCTCAATAAAGGAGATGGCAGTTTAGAGGTACGACGAGAGTGACCCCCCCCCCTCCCCCCACCCAATGGTATTCTCAATAAAGGAGATGGCAGTTTACGGGTACGAAGGAATTAGAATGTAGTGCGCAATAGCTCTTTCTCAACTCATTCTTATAAGTGAGTAGTTTGTGATAACCACGTGCCATCTTCGCATTGGCGATGTGAACGTTCCTCCAACACCCTCGGTCTTGAGGCTTCGTGGTTACAGTGCATTCTTAGAGGCTTTCTCCAGTTCAGCTGTTATGGTTGTGCACCCACAAGGAATGTTGTTTTCCCCCTGCTCTTCTCTACATATACTCGCCCAGAATCCACATTTATCCTTACTTTGTCCTAGTCTTCTTCTTCTTCTTCTTCTTCTTCTTCTTCTTCTTCTTCTTCTTCTTCTTCTTCTTCTTCTTCTTCTTCGTTTCTTCTTCTCCTCCTCCTTCTTCTTTCCTACTCCTGGTTTTATTCTTTCTTGTTTACTTTTTTCTTTTTCTTCTTATCTTCTTCTTCTTCGTCTGTGTACACCTTCAGATGTCAATACAAATAAATCCAAAGAAAGCAGCAATCCAACGTGAGATTTTTGTGGTCTTTCACTTGCTCCGTATCCATCATACTTCTTTAATGTGACTCTTTGTGACTGATGGCACCAGGGCAGTCTTATAAGGTGGCCAATCAATTTAATCAGTTGTTGTATAATGAACTGCATGACTGGTTTCAGACCTAGCCTTCTAATTTCCTCATTCTTACATCTATCTCTCACTATCTGTTATCTGTCATTTACTGCCTATATAGTACCTTGCGGTGTATGGTAGGGAGGTCTTGAGCCTGAGGAATTAAGGTCGCCTGGCTAGTGCAGTCACCGCGAACTGTGCAGGTTAGGGTTTTCTTTTTGCCCCGACAGAAAAAAAAAATCCACAGCTTACTGAGGATTCGAATCCGGGTCTCCAGAATGAGAATCCGGCATTCTAGCCACTCGGCCATCTATGTGCAAAATAAATTCTAAAAATTGTCCCAAAGTAGTTTCCTGCAATAGGCCTGTGGTGTGATAGCGCCATTATATGTTGTAGGCCTGCGAGCAAAGAGGAATAAGTGGCCAATCTTTCCCTCACTTTAGCAAGCAATGAGCCCAGGCGTCAATCCAATGTCCACAGGAAATGTGGTCTATGTAAAATCATCATCGTTATCAAGTGCCATGCCGGTTGGCGTAGACGTTGGCGTCTCTACACAGATCTCGGTCTTTGGTGTTCTGGGTCAACTCTGCCGCTGATATTCCTCCATCCCACCGTCTCAATCCATCCAGCATCATTTCTCTTGGTCTGCCTCTACCTCTCTTCCCGTCTATCTGTCCAGGTGGCACGATGTTCTCCAATGCCTCTCTTCTCATCACATGACCAAAGACAGCTGTTTGTCTCTTTCTTATTGTTGTATATAATGTTTTAGTTTCATTAGCCTCTTTCATGCAGTCGTTGTCAGTAACTTTGGCAGTCCAAGGAATTCGTAACATTCGTCTCGGGAAGCACATCTCTATTGCTTCCTAGTTCTTTCTAGTTGTTCATTTATATTCCAAGATGTAAAATGCGAATGTTAATTTGGCCTAAAGATAACACCAGTCCTTGATATAACTTCCTTTGGTTTCAGAATGAAAAGACAAAATAAATCCATATGAAAACAAAACAAACAGATAACTTGAACAACGATTTACCAAGATAGCGATAAGGTTTGTCGGTGAAACTCATCGTGAAAGAAAACACAGCAGGCCGATGTTAATAGCACTAAAGTTCTGGACAATCTCAAGTCGTCGATAGGATATATCCCTTATCTGTAACGCATCTGTTGCTGTCGATTTCACTGTTTCCGCAGCTCCAAGATGCGGGTATTTCCCTGATCAGTTGAATGTTTAAGTTTAGGGGAAGCCGGCAATTTCCCAACATAAATCTTGGCTGTTTAATGACAATATAAATTAGTTTGTAGCATTTGTAGGAAAACAAACAACAACAGATACATCTACAACATAAAACTTTAAATAACAAAGACTAAAAATAATGCACTGGAATGCAGAGGAAGTCAGCAAAAAAAAAAAAAAAAACCTAGAAAACATTTTGGACCAAGAAAAGTAAGCGTATGTTGCTTGCTAGAAACACACCTCAACGAAAATATAGCCTTCAAAATCAGAGGCTGCCAGTGTTACCGATCTGACCGAAAGGACAGGCGAAAGGGTGGGATACTGACCCTTGTAAAAAAAATAGCATCACTGCTTCCCAAATTGAAGTTTACATCGAAGGGGCTGAGTATCAGACTCTTAAACTTAAGACAGGCAATACAGACCTACATCTGATCAATTACTACTGTCCAAGTGACCGCCCACAGGCACTGGACACTACCATTAAAAGAAAAGAAAATGATTATGTGTGGCGATTTCAACAGCCAATCGCAGAGCTGGGGCTATGATCACATGGCACCAGAGAGGAGAGAGACTCGACGACTGGCATGATGAGAATAGATTCATCTTGATTAACAAGCCGTCCGACCCATATACTTTCTACTACAACTACACCTGACATGGCTTTTCGTTCACCAGACCTAGAGAGGAATACTGCACGAATTGTTGGGAAACAACTTGGTGGCAGTGACCACTGGCCAGTCTTTCTAACTGTAGAAAATGAGCTTGTAAGTGAAAGCAGCACCCTCTCGAGGTGGAACTACAAGAAAGCAGACTGGGCAATATACAAGCATCGCACCAGCATACTGGTCAGAAATCTGAACACTGAGAAAGACATAAATAAAGTAGTTGAAGAGTTTGGCAAATGCATACTATAGGCAGCACGAGAAACAGTACCAAGAGGAGCCCGTAAGCATTATAAACCCTACTGAAGTTGTGAACTGGAACATCTGCATAATGATGTTTAAGTGTGTAGAATGCAAGCATAGGCCAAACCCAGCCAAGAGCACCACAATAAATACCAGCATGCAAAAGCCAAAATTCAAAGGGCCAAGCTGCAGGCAAGAAAGAAAAGCTGGCAGGAGAAAACAGTATCTGAACTTTGAAAGAGACACAAAGAAGTTGTGGAAGCTAATAAAACAACTTAACGATGAGGGCACAGGTAGAAACTCAAAATTGCACTATATAAAGACGGAAACATCATAACAGGAAAGCAAGCAGCTGACCATTTTGCGGATTCATACGCATAAGATATCAATATCGTCATTAGTCCAGAGAAACAACAAGAGATTCGAGAGAAATGGCAACATACAGGACAGAATGAAACAGTACATGAGGTTCTGGAGGCACCTATCACAATCAGCGAACTGGAGCTAGCCATATCAAAACTTAAAATGAGAAAGTCACCACGAGCTGATAGTATCTCCAATGAAATGATTAGGAACCTAGGAACAGAGGCCAAAGCAAAGCTGTTGCAGATCTTCAATAACTGCCGGACCTTAGGCAGTGTTCCACAAGCCTGGAGAGAAGCAATCATGATACACTTCCTAAGATCAAAGAAAGATAGTTCCACTGCCTCCAGCTACAGTCCAATTAGCCACACTAGATGTCTAAAGTGGTACATTGAAAGTGAAAACATCCTTGTGCCACAGCAGGCTGGCTTTAGGCAGTCCTACTTCACGGAAGATCATATAACCTACCTCTCTCAAGAAATTGAGGATGCATTCCAAGAGAAGAAGCTGGTGCTTGCGGAATGGATAGATCTGAAGAAAGCCTTCGACAAAGTCTGGAAAGAAGGGCTGATGAAGAAACTGAGAAACTGTAAAGTCAATGGAAGAATGTGCAAATGGGTAAAAGCATACTTGCACAACAGAAGAGCCCTAGTACAGATAGACGGACTCAAGAGCAAGAATGTACTACTGGGTCACGATGTTATCCAGTGCGGAGTCTTGTCCCCCACACTTGTTCTAATCTTCATCAATGATCTTGTTGCTAATCTACCGCATGGAATTAAAGCGGCAGTTTACGTTGATGACCTGGTTCTATGGAGCACAAATGAACACGCATCAGTGGCCACAAGATCGCTACAAATAGCTGTAGATGCACTTGTTGCATGGGCAAATAGATGGTGTGTCAGCATAAACAGTGACAAGCGTAGCACCACTCTATTTACCCTCTCTCCAAAACAAAAGGCAGGGATCATCCAGATAAATGGAATACCCCTAAGAGAAGATAAAGAACCAACATACCTTGGAGTAACATTTATTGACAAGCTGACATGAATAAAGCTCATCAACAAAGCAGTAGCAAAAGCCAGAAGGAAAATAGCCATCCTGAGAAAACTAAGAGAACCACGTGGGGAGCCAGTGGGAAAATACTTAGCAAAGTTTATCAACAGAGCATTAGACCACACCTGGAATACGGGTCAACTGCGTGGTGTTCAGCATAAAAAAACCACACTAAAAGAGCTGGACAAGGTGAAAAATCAAGCACTTAGTCACCACAGGAGGTATGACATCAACCACTATAGTAGAGATGGAGAAGTTGGGGATGATACAAACACTGAGAGAGCGCTAGAGATACGAAAACGCTAATACAAGCAGAAAAGTTCCTCAGCTTGCCAGGCCACCCTATGAAGAACAGATTTGAAAACTTAGCTATGGGGCGGTTGAAAAGAAGCAGTTAATTCCACCAGGCCAAACGACTCTGCAGAGAAACCACCGATCTACTCACAGTTGGTATTCCTCTGAAAACTATTCCAGAGCGAAATACATGGAAAGGTGCGCATAGTCTATCACTACAAATCCAGACAAAAGTGAGAGGAATATTTGACAAGGAATAACAGAACAGTGTACAGCACAGAACAGCCACTCTCAGCTTCCTTGATGAAGAATACCCACAGGACCTCTGGATCCGAGACTACACAGACGGGTCAGCACAAAATGCTGTTCGTAATGGAGGAGCGGGAGTGTACATAGAATACCCAAATAATACTAGAGACACGACCAAAGTACCAACAGGAAATTACTGCCATAACTATGATACTGAAATTGAGGCAATCAAGATAAAAAATGTTTTGCATATCCTTTACAGGACATCGCTGTCAACATCAGCATCTTTCAGCTGTATGTTGATTTCTTGGCAAGATTACGCTCAGTAGTTTGCCATTGCTTTATGAGCGGCCGGCTCAGTTATCCCGCAAGTTACCAACGGGGATCGAACCGCTCCCAGCTCTTGCCCCGCTACGAAACTCTGCGTGATAAACGGGATTACGGAGAAAGTGTTGTACCCCTCGGCCAGAGAGACCGGTCAATCAAGATAGCAACAGGGAAATTACTAAATACCAGCCATAATACACAACCTGTGGTGCTATTGACTGATGCGCTCCTGTCTGGGAAATTGCCAGTACTAAGGACACTACTTTCTGAACTTAGCAGACAGCATAAGGTCACCATACAGTGGATATCACCCCACTGTGGAGTACCCGGAAACGACAGAGCTGATCAATTGGCTAAGGAATGAGCCAAAGAAGAACAGCCTGATGTGCCCGTTACATATCACCAAAAGAAAAGAATGATCAAATCAGTCAGAAAGCCACCAAAACCTACTCAAGGTGACTATCACGTTATGGACAGACCAGAACAAGTCATTATTCAAAATTGTACTGATTGTGGGTTTATTCTGAAACGATTTAAATGAAACATTCAATATGTCCTCCTTTGTTCTCCTTTTTGTCTTATTATGTCCTCCTTTTTGTCTTATTATGTCCTCCTTTTGGTGCCCTCGTATCTGGCAACCCTAAGCACATACTCCAAGACTGCCCAAAATACAATATATCTAGGCAAACCTTCTGGTCCAGAGAGACGACAATGGAAGATAAACTCTATGGACCGCTGAGTGAACTGAAAAAGACAAATTCATACACGATGCAACATTGTAGTTATAGACATATTTCAAGCAAACGAAAGAAGAAGAAGAAGAAACTTTGAATAAGAAAGATGAATACGTTACTCAGCGTGAATAATATTTGCTTTCTTTGTGTAGGGTCACTTTCAATGTAAGTGAATATTTTTGTAAGTGCTTCCGCTTCCTGTCATTGATCACATGATGAGAATCTCGGTATAGTGCACGAATTCTGTAGTCCCGACAAGGATACAAGTGTAAAGAAGAATTGCATGTTATAACTATTCTTGCATTTGTTGGTTTTTGTAATTTTGATATTTTGCCTGAGATGCGAGACACTGCCATTGGGTTTTTTATCGTGCGCAAAATACACACTTGTCCTAATTTTTTTGTCGTTATCCCACACGTCCAGACGTTAAATCCACTGCTTCGCTCCTGCAAATGGGGGAGTTGAGAGAAATAAACGAGCCGATAAACTTGCTGGCTCTGTACCCCCCTATAGATAGGTGGCCGTACTATGGATCGTGCCGATATTGTTAGTCCCCTTAGAAAGATGTCGAGAACGGAGGACTTTGACACCATTGAATTCATGTCGAATAAGAAGTCTCATAAACCAACACAGAACTGGCACTATTAGCCCCCGGATGGTCATGCATATGTTGCGAGGAGAATCTGAGCACCTATGGACATGTCCGGAGTGCAGGGATGATACCCCAACAGATAACTAACTAACCACTATTTCAATATCAGGGGTAAGTATACGATCCTTTCCTCATTTTGCAGAAATCCTTGTGATATTGACCATATCAGCCATCTAGTTACGATTGGTCTTAGTAAAGTATGGGGATAACATCAAATAGAAAAATGTAGGTCAGCATGGCCAAATGGATAAAAACGTGTCTTCTTAAACATCCGGTGTGCTGATGCAGAGGTAAGGGGTTCAGCCCCTACACCGGACCAAAGGGTCATGCGTCGAAGTACACTTGTTCCTGCAGCGAGGCGCTGTCACCATTTGGAGGTGAGAGGTTCGAATCCCGGTCGGTAACTATAGCTTTCAAATTTTATGTTGTCTATTGCGTCCTCTAGTCTCTACTTCTTTCTTCCCATTCTGTGAGCACCAAACAATACTTTTTTTCGCATATCCTTTACAGGACATCGCTGTCAACATCAGCATCTTTCAGCTGATTGTTGAATTTTTGGCAAGATTACGCTCAATAGTTTGCCATTGCTTTCTGAGCGACCAGCTCACATACCCCGTAAGTTACCGACGCAGATAGAACCGCTACCAATTCTCGCGCACGTCATGTTACTCACGAGAGTACACAGGATTACGGAGAAAGTCGTGTAACCTGTAGACCAGGGAGACCGGCCCAAACAATACTACGTGTGTTTATTTATGTAACTGTTTCAGTGGCCTCAACTGGTTCCCAAATTGATTCCCTGTGTAATATTTGGTGTTTACATTGGACCGGGCGTACAGGGGTTGGCCAGCAGGCTGAGCAGAAGAGAGGTTAACTAACAATTGATTCAGGTCAGTTCGCGCTCAGGCCATGTCATCATGTACATGAATTCGCCTAGGTGGGGTGCTTTGCGTTTAAAGCGAAGGTTAATGGACGGTGCTTAGCGCAGGAGAGCCTAGCATAAGATATCATAACATCAACTCTGCGAATCGAGACAGTCACTGCGGCGTTTCGCTGGCTAGATGGCAACAAGCACATACACATATTGTGATTGAAATTGACTTCTGGAACAAGACAAACTGCAGAGGCTGTCGGATCAGCAAAGCAATGCTCTAACTGTCCCCCTCTCAGAGCTTCCAACCTAGACCAGCTGTCGACCAACGCTTAGGGCATGGTCTGCCCTACAACCATTTAGAGGTTAGGCTGCATTTCCTCGCACTATTGGGGGCGAACATTATGTGCTGCAACTCCGGTTATCAGGTACAGAACCACACCGATCCACATCCCAGCAGTTAAAGAACCTGTAGCTTTGTATACCAAATCGAATTGTATTTACCAATTTACATGCAGGTGCGAGGCCATCTACATGGGTAGAACAGAGCGACAGTTACATAACAGAGTGTTGGAACATGTTCCGAACTGGGTGGACAAGATACTACACACAGAAGATGGTAGCCTAGGCAGGCCGACACACCGGAACAGTCCTGCTTCATCGATCGCGAGACATGTGCTCCAGAGTGGCCATGTGGTTGAAAGAGACAATGCCTTCCGTGTGTTGTTCAACACACAGAGTAGTCGGTTGTTAAGGTTTGCTGAAGCCATAATGATCAACCCGCGTAAGCCGGCCTTGTGCAAGCAGAAAGACATGTTAGTCAGTTTAAAATTACCGTAGTAGACAATCGACATTACTGTGCGAATATGTGTATATTTCATATTAAAGGATTTATCTAGTTATTTCACTTTATGTGGTGTGATTTATGCAGTATGTACCTGACGAGATGCAGCGAAATATGCCAGGCAATAAATCGTGCAATCTATTGTTTGTGTCTTCCTTATTCAAATTCACTACGGGAAAGTAAAATAGTTCTTTAGAGTTATATTTAGTCAATCCTGATGCACAGAAGCAAATAATGGACAATTAGCAGGGAGGTGAGGAATTATGTGAAGTTGATGAGCTGAGGTTTTATAGAAGAATGGTGAGAATACCATGGACCGATAGGAAGAACATTGAAGGTATCTTGAAAGAAGTTAATTCACAATAAAAATTTAATACTCGCACCAGAAGAAGATAATCAACATTCTTTTAGCGTGTCTTGAGAAGGGAAAAATTGGAGTATGTCGTTGCAGGGTGAAAGGTGGAGGAAAAGAGAGGCAGGGAGTGGGGGAGGGGGAGATTAATAGAGAAGATGCTGGACAGTTTGACATCATGGCATCATGGCATGGGGGGACATTAGTATCAGAAATTATTAGCAGTTCATGAGACAGAAGACATGATCACTAACACCATACGAAATGACCTACAAGAAAATTGGCAGTACACGGGACAGAAGGTTGTGGACAGACATGATCACCAAAACCACACGTCATGGGCTATAAAATGACTGGCAGTACACAAGACAGAAGGCTGATTACAGACACGATCACTAACGCCACACGGCATGGACTATGAGAAGAAGAAGGGGTTTCAAGATCGGGTTTTCATTGTGAAAATCGAAGGCAAATCAATACATACACATATTATTAACCAAACTAAACTAAACTAAACTAAACTAAACTATACAAATATTACACAAATACATGCACCATGGGTTAAATTACAGGAGGTCACATTCAAGACCATCATTTACTGGCTACTAGATTGATTGATTGATTGATTGATTGATTGATTAATGTAGGAACCGACATCACAGCATTCAAGGCTACTTGTTATTTTCTAGGTAATATTACGTTCGGTAGTTTGCTATTGTTTTCTGAACGACCAACGCTCAAACCACTGTGATTAAAAACGCAAAGCGATCTGCTCCTAAATCGCCTGCAACTGACTTCAAACCCTGTATGTTAGGATTGTGAAACTACGTGTATCTCATCATCATCATCTCGTCTCACCATCATCACATCTCATCGCATCAACATCTCATATCATCATCATCATCATCATCATCATCATCATCATCATCATCATCATCATCTCAACCTATCATATTCCTCTTGTACCTTGCAGTGTCGAGGTGAAACATAAAAATCGGGAGAGTGCCCGTTTATGGCTTCATATATCGAAAATGCCTCTGTTATTCCCTCTATCCACCGTTTACATGGCCAGCCTCTTCTTCCGGTTCCATTTGGTCTGTACATCATTGCTTGCTGTGGTGTACTGTCAGTTAGTAGCCTAGTTATATGGCCGAATCATTTCACCTGCTGTTTTCTAATGAAATCTAGCGCTGCTATAATCCTCACTTTAGTCCTGATTTCATAATTTCTGATTTTCTCTCTTCTTGATACACTGAGTATTCATCTCAGAAATCGCAATGGCGGCTGAGAAACTACCTTCTCTACCAATAAGGAACAAAGGTCGACTTCATCATCATCATCATCATCATCATCATTATCATCATCATCATCATCATCATCATTTTCCACTTCTGCCGTCAAGCGTCGAGAGGAGGAATAATTTGCGCTCCAGCGCCCGGTGGAGCACTGGATAGTGTCATTCCGTGTGATTGTACAATGTGATTGTATAATGTCTTTGATGTATGGTCAATATAGTATTCATCATCATCATCATCATCATCATCATCTTCCACTTCTGCCGTCAAGCGTCGTGGGGAGGAATAATTTGCGCTCCAGCGCCCGATGGGCGGCACTTGATAGTGTCATTCCGTGTGATTGTACAATGTCTTTGATGTCGTCAATTCATTTTCTTCTTGGAAGTCCTCTTGGTCTCGTCGCAGATGGTCTTTGATGTAAGGCCAGTGATGGTAGTGGATGGTGTTGCATTCTAACGACATGGCCAAACCACTTGTTCTTCTGTCCTTCAATAAATGTGGCACAAGGTGTTGATCCCGCTATCTGTCTGATAACATCATTTCTTATTCGGTCTCGGATTGTTAAGTTGGCAGCTCTCCTCAGGCATCTCATCTCGCAGGTGTTTGAGATTGGTAGCATAGGGTTGGTGTTAATATGCTGTTTATTATCTGTCGTTTTGCGGACATTGGTATATTTGGATGTTTCAGCAAGGGTGATAGTTGATATGTAAGTGCACTAGCTTTTTGGCATCTGATTTCGATTTCTTTGTCCAATCTGCCATCTTCTGTGACCATACTTCCAAGATTTTTGAATTCTTTAACTTGTTTCAGAGTTGTGATATTTATCTGTATACTTAGTGGACCAGGCGATCTGCTAACTTGCATTACTTCGGTTTTGGCTGTGTGTATGTATACTCAAATTGTATCTGCTGCATGTTGAACTCAGCTTATTAATATTACTTTGTAGTCTGCCCTCATCGCTGTAAAACAAACAATTAGCAGTAAAAAAGGGTTTTTTACACGTCCAGAAGCGTGGTTAGCACATGTTGCTAAAGCCTCATGTTTATAGATGAATCGGGCACACGCCGGTCGCCTCTTAATCCTAAGACGTTAGTTAGTACCCATGTGAGGATGAGAGGACCTGGCAGCGCATATACATATCCTACATATGTCGTGGCATAACAAATGTGACCGTCTGACACTTCACATCGTACCAGTGTGGCCATTTTAGTGCTTTTCGCACTAAATTTAGTGCTTTTACAAGTCATTTAGTGCGAAAATCTTACTGTTAGCGCTGCCGCGCTAATTTGGTGCTTCACAAAAATGTTTTGGTGCTTTTTGGTGCTTTTTTGGAGTGGGTAAAAATTACTTTAAAAATCATTTTGGGAACAACTAAAAAGCCGAATTTGAACTGAAGCGAGGGAGTAAAACAGTCTTAGTATGTTACCGTGCAATATTCAACTAATTTAACTACCTTTAATACGATTTAGCTGAAAGCGAACGCCATCTTGCAGACAAGTTTTCTCACTCAAGTCTTCGTCAAGCAAAGTACAGGGAGCTTTTTGCTTCAATAAATGATGGACAACATCCGCTGAAGATTGTTCAATTAAGCCAGACACGATGGATGTCCATTCAATCTGCCATTGTCAGAGTATTGCAGCAGTGTTTAGCGACATGAAAAACTATGTGTATCTCATATTTATCAAGCATATTCTCGGAGAAGTTCAAAGTGTGAATAAGAAATTCGAAGCAGATATACAGGATCCAACAAAACTACTCAGCTATCTTGTCCAGCTCATTGATTCTATCAGTTCAAAAATTGCTATTCCTGGGAAAAAGTAACAGAAAGTGATGTTATTCTAGATTATTTAGATCCTAATCTCAATCTAGGTTATGAGTTTGAGAAAGAAATAGCAGACTACAAGTTTCCCGATGAGAAAGAAATTCGTGGAAGATGCATCCAGTTTTTAATAGAGCTATTGACACAGCTGCGTTTACGTACACTCATATCGTTCGAGTGTTGCAGTCCATGTCATGTCTTAGTGGAAGTGAATGTCTACAGCCAATGAAGCCCTGTATATTGGATCTTGCTAAAATGTTTGTAGAAGATGCAGCTACTCTCACCCGCATCGATGTCCAGTGGAGAAAACTTCATCATATGCAGTGGGCACAGACCTCTGACACACTTGGACTGTGGGCAGAAATAGCCTCATACAGGGATGCCACCGGTGAAAATCCTTTCCAAGATCTTACAGATTTATATTTAACTGTGCTCATTTTACCTCATTCTAATGCGGACACGGAGCGTATTTTCAATCAGATGGGAGTTATAAAATCAAAATTGCTGAACAGACTGAGCATCAAGAGTTTGACAGCTGTTTTGACTATTATATATGGAATGAAAAGATATGGCAAATGCTGTCATGATTATAAACTACCTAAGGATATTCTGCGAAAAATTGGATCACAGGATTTGGAAATAAATAATATAATATATAAATTAAAATAATATATAAATAAAATTGGAAAACATATACATGTTTCTTTCAATCATCCTCCTCATCCTCATCATCGCAGGAGCAAACACAGCAGGAAATAGCTACAGAAACTGAAGAGGAGTTGTTTGACTGGGATTTGGCAGATCTGGAATAAACTTCATTCTAATATTCAGTGATAATAATAAATTATAATGTGCTACTTTATAACATTTTGAATGAATACCACCAGTGCTTGTTTTAGTGATTTCCCAAAAAATAGTATTGCAATCTTGTGCTTTTTTGGCTCGAAAGTAGTTCTGATTGGGATTTGGCGGATCTGGAATAAACTTCATTGTAATATGAAGTGATAATAATAAATTATACTGTGCTACCTTGTTACATTTGTAATAAAAACAGTTGGTGCTTTTTTTTTTGGTGCTTCCTAAAAAATGTTGGTGCTTTTTAGTGCTTTTTGGGTCGATTTTGGTGCTTTTTCATCAAAAGGAGATGGCAACACTACTGATCGCAACGACATTGTCTTCCATTGGACTATCAATTTTACCTACCAGCAATAGCTGGCTTTTGCGTACAACAGTTTAAAAATAAATATAACAACATGAAGCAGTTTGTACTAAACACGAATAGCAAATTTACGTGATCCTATATCAAAGAATGGTTTTAGTTAATCTTGGATGTTGTTTCTCTAGGAATGCCACTGTTGGAACGGGCTTCTGCATCCCATGTTGTATTTTCTGGATGAGCCTAGCTGATTGTATGACCAATAATGCCTGGATGCGTCGGTGCTGTTCAGTGCAGATGAAACTTCCGGGGCAGAGGAGAAACCATCAGATTTAGAGGCACAAGTGTACCTCATCTCAGCACATCTCATCATGTCGAGTTGTAGTATAAACAGCGGGAGAGTGCCCGCGTATGGGCAACATGTATCGATATTTCCATGGACTCTGTTATTCCCTGCGTCCATCGTTTACTGGTCGGCCTCTTCCTCTGCTTCCATCTGGTCTGTACATCATTGCTTGTTGTGGTATTATGTTAGATGGTAACCTACCTGCATGGACAACAAGTGTATATGATAGACAATTTTATGTTTTTTTTTTTTAACGTAAACCATATATTCTTGTGGGGAGCGGCTGGCCGAAATGTTAAGACGCGGGGTTCTCCTTCGGGAGACCCGGGTTGGAATCCTCGGTAAGGTGTTGATTTTTATCTCATCTCATCTCACCATGCTCCTCTTGTACCTTACGGTGTCGAGGTGAAGTATAAACAGCGGGAGAGTTCCCGCTTGTAGGCTTCGTGTCAACTTTTTAATACTGTTAGTTCGTAACCTTCTTGCATGGCCAAAACATTTTTATCTGTCGGGGACAAAAAGAAAACTCTAACCTGCACAGTTCGTGGCGACTGCACTAGCCAGGCGGCCTTAATTCCTCAGGCTCAAGACGCCCCCCCCCCCCCCCCCCCGCCCTACACTGTAAGGTACTATAGGCAGTAAGAAAGAAAACAAAAAATTTAATATATTCTTTCATCGGGAGTCACCGTGGCGACGTGGTCAAGCCGTTTGCCTCGCGCTCTGAAGGTTGGGGATTCCATTCCGGGCTACGTCTTTCGGTTCAGGGGTGCATTTGTCACGGAGACTCCTTGGGGTCATCGCTAGAGCTAAGGAGTTTGCGTGCGACGGTTTCCGCAGGCCATCCTATGGAAAGAGATTGAGCCATATGGAATTACACCCGGTGCAATGGAGTTGATATCTCGACTTTTAAGACTTGTTTTTAAAGACAATTTTATTCAACACGGAGTACGTATGGAAATGTCTTGCGTGCTATGATGTCGGTTCTTGATTCAACTCATTTTAAGATTGGTGACTCAGCCATGTTCACATGTGGATTAGCGTCGCAGACAGCAGAGCACATACTCCAAGAGTGCCCAAAATATAACATATCTAGGCAAACATTCTGGCCTAGAGAGACGACAGTGGAAGATAAACTCTATGGACCGCTGAGTGAACTAAAAAAGACAGTTAAATTCATACAAGAGACAACATTGCAGTTATAGATATATTTCAAGCGAACAAAAGAAGAAGAAGAAGAAGAAGAAGAAGAAGAAGAAGAAGAAGAAGAAGAAGAAGAAGAAGAAGAAGAAGAAGAAGAAGAAGAAGAAGAAGAAGAATATAACGTGCTTTGAAAATGATATATATCTTCAATTATATTTATAAAAGAATGCGTAGCTATATATAATACTCAATTAAACATTCTCAACCATACGATAGGCATAGTCTCATATTACATACATTATAGATCAATAAAACAAGGGTTGGGTCAAGAACCGACATCACAACCCTCCGTTCTTATCTGCAACAGCCAGTGAAGAGTTCCAATTCTAATGGTATCAGTGGCAGTCTGATTATGTGTCCGACCGGCCTTTCCGGCTGTATAGTGACATTAATAAAATCATTTTTATTAGACAGAAAACAAGTAGTGTCACACAATAAATCTTATCTCAAGCCATTACCATTAATATTGGAGTACCTCAGGGGTCTATACTTGGCCCTCTGTTATTTGCCATTTATATAAATGATCTTCCCTTATAATTGTCGTCGTCCTGCGATCTATTTGCAGACGATTGCACAGTATATACAAACGCTATTGATTGTAATGTGCTAGAATTATCCTTGCAACAGGAATTAAAAAGTGTAGTTAACTGGAGTCTTGCCGACAGACAGACAGACAGACAGACAGACCGACAGACAGACAGACGGACGGACGGACGGACGGACGGACGGACAGATAAATAGTCCGAATTATACCCAATGGGCGTTAAACTGGATATTGAAAACAAACATAAACAAATAATATTTAAAGGCATTTCTATCTACCTTCTACTCTTCTTCCGCCGTCTATTCCCCAGTGAAGCATCGGCCCTCAATGAACTCACGCCACGCTGTCCTATTTTTGGCTACTTCCTGCAACTCTTTTCATGGCCTCCCTAACATAGATGGCTAATAATTCCACGCATAACGAAATATCCCATAGATAGTCATGAATCCCATGGACAGTTGATATCTTCATGGACGGCTTGCATCCCCACGTACAGCTAGAGTCCGATGGACAGTTTGAATCCCATGGACAGCTAGAATCCCATAGATAGCCATGAATCCCATGGACAGCTAGAACTCCATATACAGCTAGGTTCTAGAATCCCGTGGAATGCTAATAACTTGGACAGCTAGAATCCCAAGATAGCCATGAATCCCATGCACGGTTGACGTCCCCATGGACGGCTAGAATCCCATGGACGGATAGAATCCCATGGACGGCTAGAATCCCATGGACAGCTATGAAACCCATGGACAGCTAGAATTCCACGGAAAGCTATGAATCCCATTGACGACTGACATCTCCATCATCATCGGCATCTTGTACCACGCCGATAAGCGTGGGCAGTCATGTTTTGCCATCTCATTCGATCCACCAGAGTCGTGTATCAGTTCCGTCTCGACCATGCCACGTGGCCAAGCCATACAGGAAGTTACTCCTTGGATCTTGCCAGTTGTCACCAAATTCTCCAATTCATTTCTTCTCATATGCCCAAAAATTTTTGACTGTTTACGTCTAATGTCTCTAATCAGTTTACGATCTTCATTTGTTTCTTGTAGGACTTGTTCATTGGTTTTTCTGTCTGTCAATGGTATTCTTTGCATTTTCCTCAGAAACCACATTCCCACAGCCATCAGATGTTTTTCAGCTTGTCTGCTCATTGTCCGCGTTTCACATCCATATAAAAGTACATGTTCTATGTAGTACTTCAATACTCTTTTTCTCATTTCAATTGATATCTTTTTATTGGTCAGTATGGTTTTTCATCTTGCAAAAGGCTACCTTCCCAAAGGCAATTCTTGTTCTAATCTCTTCAAGGCATCAGATGTTATGACTGTTCCGAGATAGCTGTACCGATTCACTTGTTTAAGAATATGCCCATTTACTTGTATATTACATTGTGGTACTTCTTCCTTCCTAGTGATGACAATAATATGTGTCGTCTTACAATTCAAGAGTTGAGCGCACTCATGTCATCTAACACGCTGTTCCATATTTTTTTGTGTATTCACATTTTCATATTATCACTTTGAATGCCACTTGCTTTTAACATGCATAAAATTAACACATGTAAATTACTGTAGAGTGGGTGGGAGAGTTAGTGAGTGTGAGTGAAAGAGAGAGAGTGAATGAGTGTGAGAATGTGTGTATATAAAGAGAGAGAGAGAGAGAGAGAGAGAGAGAGAGAGAGAGAGAGAGAGAGAGAGAGAGAGAGAGAGAGAGAGAGAGAGAGAGAGAGAGAGAGAGAGAGAGAGAGTTAGTTGAGCGCACGCATGTCATGTAACATGCTATTCCATATTTTTATGCATTCTCATCTTTCATATTACGAGGTATCTTTTTGTATGCCACTTGATTGTCCTGTAACATGCCATTCCATATTTTTTTTTGGTGTATTCTCATCTTTCATATTGTATGCCACTTGATTTTATCATGTATAATATAACATTACTGTGATGTGAGTGAGAGAGTTAGTGAGTGGGGGGGGGGGGGGGGGGGGGAAGAGAGAGAGCGAGAGAGTTGAATTGCATCACTAATTTTTACGCTACACAATGTATATGTACAATTTTTTCTCCACTACTTACAATTTTTGCGAGAATGCTCACGACAATCATCAGTGTCTCAAAGTGTGGGAGTTTGTTCTTATTAGTTTCAGTGATCATGTATGTGTGTAGATGTGAGGATGTTTGTATGGGTGTGTATGTGAGGTATGTGTGTGTGGAGGGGTTGTGTGTGGGGGAATGTATGAGTTGATGGGTGATGTGTGGATGGGTGAATGGATGTGTAATTGGTGGGAGATATATGTGTGTGTGAGGGATGTGTGTGTGTGTGTGGGGGGGGGGGGGATATTTGGGAGGATTATTTGGAAGTATGTGGGTGTTGGTGGGTTGGGGTAGGGAATGTGTATTTGGGTGGATGAATGGGTGTGTAGGAGATTGTGTGGGTTGGGGGATGGGTGTGTGTGGGGGGGGGGGGTGTGAATGGGACAGTGACTGTGTGGGTGGGAGTGTGTGAGTGTGGATGGGGTAAATGTGAGTGGGCGGAGGATGTATGTGTGGGTGGTGAGGATGTTTGTAGGTGGGGGATGTGTGGGTGGGTGGGGAGATGTGTGTGTATGTGTGGGTGAGAGACGTGTGGGCAGGGATGTGTATGAGGAATGCATGTGGGGAATGTGTTTATGGGTGGAGTTTTGTGTGGGAGGGGAGATGTGTAAGATGTGGGGGAGGTGTGGGATGTGCAGGTGGATGATGTCTGTGAGGATGGGGGATGTGTGTTTGGCTGGGTGGTTGGGGTGTGTGTGGGTGGGCAGGGTAGATGAGAGATGGGCAGGTGGGTGTGAGTGATTGATGGATGAGTACATGAGTGGGTGGATGTGTGAGAGATGAGTGTATGGTTGGGGGATGTGTGTGTTTGTGGGAAGATGTGTGAGCGGCTGGATGTGTGTGGGTGGTGGGGTGTGTGTGGGTGGGAGGTGTGATTTTGGGTGGGGGATTTGTGTGGGCAGGTGGGGAGGTGTGTTTGTGGGTGGGGATGTGTGTATAGGTGGGGGAAGTGTAGTTGAGAGGTGGCAGATATTGGGTGGGTGAGTGGGTGTAGGTTGGCTGATGTGTGTGTGGGTGGGTGGGAAAAATTGTGAGGGTGCGGGATGTATGTGTGGATTGGTGCAGGATTTGTGGGTTGACGGGGGTATGTGTGTGTGGTTTTGTGATGTGTTTTGCTGGGTGGTTGTGGGTGAGTGGTGGAGAATATGTGGGTGGGTGTGTGCATGTTGGTTATGGGATGGGTGGGGGATGTATGTGTGGGTGGGGAAATGTGTGTGGGTGGGAGATCAGTGGATGGGTGGCGGCATGTATGTTTGCCTGAGTCTGTGTGAGTGTGTGGAGGTATGTGTGGGTGGGTGGGGGTGTGGTGGCTGAGGGATGTGTGGGAGGCTGCGGGGTGTGAGGGTGGATGTGGGATGTGTCTCACAACACTGCAATATGCACTGTTTATGTTTAAAACTTTCATTTGACTATGTTTCTTTTCCATGTGAATGTACCATGCGTAATATGCATTGTTTATGCTTACAAAATCCATTTGATAATGTTATTTTCCCTATGTAAATGTAACATGCACATTTGATGAATGAAAGATGAGTGATCGAAAGGGCCGAATGTAACACAGGCCTGCGTGCCCAATTTTTTACCCTTTTAAAATAAAGTTCGTTCGTTCGTTCAATTCTAACCCTAATTGTTCACTGTGTGCAACAACAGCATCTACGAAATGTTGCAGGTCCTGTTCATTGCCTGCAATCAAGACTGTATGATCTGCATGTCTAATGTTATTGATGTACCGTCCCCCAATGTTAATTCCTTTGGAAAAAACAGATCTGGAGACATTACACATCCCTGTCTCACACCTCTCTTAATAGGCTGATATTTACCTACTTCATTATCAATTCTTATGGTAGCTTGTTGTTTCCAATGTATGTTTTTTTTTACAAGTCTAAGGTCTTTTCCATCAATTTGTAGATCTTCAAGCATTCTTATCATGTCGACATGTCTCATTGTATCGAAAACCTTTGTGTAGTCAATAAAGCAAAGGTGTAGATCTTTGTCTACTTCTATAGAACGTTCAATTACTGTTCTTAGTATATACACAGCATTTACTGTACCCTTACCTTCTACAAACCCACATTTTTTCTCTCCTATTTCATGTCGTATTTTCTTCCTAACTCTTTGCATGATAATTCTTAGCAAAATCTTCGTGATGTGACTCATTAAACTAATTGTTGGATGTTGATCACATTCCAAGGCTCCTGATTTCTTTGGGATTGCAATAAAAACAGAATTACTTAATTCATCTCCATGGACAATTAGAATCCCACGGACAGCTATGAATCCAATGGACGGCTATGAATACAATGGACAGCAAGAATCTCATGGACAGCTGAAATCCCATGGATAGCTATGAATAAAATGGATTGCTAACATCCCAATGGGCAGCTAGAATCCCGTGAAATGCTAAGAATAACTTGGCCAGCTAGAATCCCACGGACAGCTGACAACTCCATAGACGGCTGACATCCCCATGGACAGCTAGAATCCCGTGAAATGCTAAGAATCCCATGATTTATAGACAGCTCAAATTCAATATATCTGTACGGCCCCCTCCAACCTTTCTAAAACAACCCTCTAAAAATCCCCCCCCCCCACCTCCGGTTTAGCACTAACGGTTTAGTGCTATTGTGAGGTCTGATGTCTCCCACGTCCTCAGTTCCAACAAGTAACCCCCCCCCCCCCCCTCGTTTTTTTCCATTTCAGAGGGGGGAAAACCTGCAGTATATTCTAAATTTGTTCCCTAATTTACTATTCCCTCACATGGAAGCCTCTTTTTTCCCCACCCAGTGTTATCCTCGCTTATTACTATGGCAATCAGTAAGGCTCTTTTAGTTTTGTTTTATATATATCTATATAGTGTGTTTCATGTAGTTGTATTGGTGTGTGTTTGTTGTTTGTGCACTAATTAATGCTTTGGCCGTAAAGTCCATATTGTTACTTGTGATCATGTTCTAATAGAACTTACCGTCTATTTCTCATTTGTCAGTGATTAATTCACTAAATATTGTAAAAGTGCATTTTACTTTAAAAAAAAATAAAAAACAGAAACCAAACTCAATCGTGTATTGATTTTAATAATAACAAATATCAGATCTACATGTAAGATTTTACATGAATCAAATATCAGTTACCATGTGCTCCCAGCAGCCTGTGATAATAATGAAATATAATAGTTGCTATCATGAAAACATCTGTGTATGGATTTTCTTAGTTGCTTGTACAGTGTTTACTATTGTGGTATAGTTGATAACAAAAATAGGACAGGACCTTTTTTCACATATATTGAGGTATACTGTCGACTCTCATCTACTACCTATATTATGTCTGAGAAATTAAGGTCGCCTGGCTAGTGCAGTTGCCATGAACTGTGAGGATTAGGGTTTTATTTTTGCCCCCGTCAGAAAAAAAAACCACATTACTGAGGATTCGAACCAAGGTCTCCTGAAGCAGAACCCAGTGTTCTAGCTACTCAGCCAGCCACTCCTCCTGGAGTGTCCTGAACATCTAGGGAAAAAAACTAATGGCTGCGGAAATATGGTTTCTGAGAAAAATGCAAAGAATACCATGAACAGATAGAAAAACCAATGAGCAAGTACAAGAAACAAATAAACCGTAAACTGATTGGAGAAATTAGATGTAGACAAGTCACAAATTCTTGGACACGTTATGTGAAGAAATAAACTGGAGAACTTGGTGACAACTGGCAATATTGAGCGGAGAAGAACAAGGGGAAGGCAGAGAGGTAAATACCTGGATGGCTTGGCCATGTGGCATAATGGAGAAAAAACACAGAGCTGATGCATGACTCTGGTGATCGTGTGAGATGGTGAAATATGCCCGTCCACGATTGTTGGCATGGCACATGATGAGGAGGTGTCTTGACCATACTGTTGCTAACCCTGCATATTTATAGACCAATCGGTGAATCAATATCATGCTAGTCACTTTTACTTTCCCAAGACATATTCTGGTACTCATTTTCACCTAGGTTGACCTATGAGCCCAGGTCAATTTTTAAAATGTGCCCCAAAGTGAATTTGAACCTTTGACCCGCAGGCAAACATGCTAGCACTGTGTTACTATAGGTTCCTCTTCTTTCGATTGCTTGAAATGTGTTTATATCTGCAATGTTGTCCCTTTTATAAATTTAACTGTCGTTTTCAGTTCACTCAGTGGTCCATAGAGTTTATCTTCCACTGTTGTTTCTTCAGGCCAAAAGTTTTGCCTTGATTTGTCGAAGTTTTGGGCAGTCTTGGAGTATTTGATCTACTGAGTGGTCTCAAGGTATGGTGTCCACCTCGAGTGCTCGAGGTTCCAGGTTCACCCAGGTGAGGGCCGGGATTTTTTCATGTGGACTTCTAGTAACAAAATTTCCCCTGGTCTCTGGGTAGTGAGATCGGACGCCCGTGTGTATTGTTGCGCACGTAAACAATCCCTTGTCAGTTGGAAATTGAACAAGAGTTGCCTAACAGAGCTGCCCGGGCAAAATTTTGAGTTAAAAATCTACCCAAGGTATTTCAGGATCCTCGCTGGTGCTAAGGAGTTCATGCACTGAGCTAAGATTCTCCGGACTCAGGCTTGGGTTAGGAGTAGAATGGAGCACTTATGGGTTACACCTGTGTGCCGTGATGTTGATCCGTCGACTAAACTAAACTATTCTAACACCTAATTAGCCACGCTTCATAAATCAGTGAAATCAGGCTGGCCCAACTAAAGCTGCAAATGGTCATGCATGTGTGCAGGGGGAATGAACAGGCTGATAGGCTGGCAGGGAATGCATCTCAGTGTGATAGATTACCTATGGACAATGGAGAGGTGATCAGGCGCCTGTGGAGTCACATGGATAAAGCGGTGGAACGGACTGAGGACCCATATGTGGAGAGAATGATATGGCAGGGGATCTGTAGGGATTCTGGGCGAATCTCAAAACTTAGGAGGGAAGACCTGGAGAACTTTCAATCAGATGGTAATTGGAATGATTAGCAGTATGAATCTTCGTTGACTGTTGAATGAGGGGAAGGAGTGTCCTGAGTACATTGATGTCCATTCTAAGCTCATAACTCATGGTGAGCCACAGGAATGCAGAATGCCGCAGCTAGCAAGATTGCCTGTTGGCACAGAAGTCACAGTATTTGAATCCCCATCGAGAAGATTCTTTTTTTTTTAAAAACTGAGGTCGGCTGCCAAGGCAACCCAGTCTAAAATGGGTGCCAGGAAATAGCCTGGGAAGTAAAGACAGCTGATATAGTGTTCATTACATCACTCATCACATCATATTACATATCACACCACTCATCACATCACATCACTCATCAAGTGCTGATTTTAGTTTGCCCCTGATCTTGCCAGTCGTCACTACATTCTCCTATGTCTCTCATCTCATGACCAAAAACACTTTCTCTCTTTCTTATAGTTGTATATAATGCTCTACTTTCATTAGCCTCTTTCTGGCAATCATTGTAAGTTCCTCTGGTTGTCCAAGGTCTTCACAGAACATCTCAGAAACCACATCTCTGACACATCCAAGTTCATCCTAATTTATATGTTTACACTACGAAAATAATAATAATAATGGATTGATGGATTCATGTTATTGTTTTATTGTCTTATGAAGGAATTCATGTTATTGTTTTATTGTCTTATGAAGGATTTATCTTATTGTTTTAGTTAATGTTGTGTCATTTGTGCAGTATCTACCTTATGAGATGCAGCAAAATATGCCAGGCAATAAATCATCCAATAAATTGTTTGTGTCTTCGTTGTTCCAACTCAATACAGGAAAACATCATTTTAAATAATAATGATAATAATAATAATAATAAATTACCGGGTTTTCGCTGCAAATGCAAACAGCTTGACAGCCCAAGCTAGCAACAAGCAAATCGACATATGTATAATAAAATAACTGCCATAAAATTCCTGCCTAATTGCTGATAATTAACAAAACAAGCCTAGACATCAGCTGAACAAACTGGAGCCCGCAGCAAATGAACCAGTGTCATCTGCATCCGTCAAAGCTGAACCCTCCATTTAGGTCAAGAGCTCCCGTAGTATTTTCTGATGGAATTGTCCAAAAGCCAGTCTGTCCCTCGGTCAATGGGATGGACGATAAATGGGATGCTGCCTAATCCTGCTGCTACAACGCCCCAGATTTTCACTGGACGTGGAAGAAACTTGATGCTTGCTAAAGCATGCCGTGTAGCCCAACATATTCGGTTAATGGTGAACCCTGGGATAGCTACTGAGGCCAGCCCTTGCCAGATAAGAGTGTCTCCTGTGGCAATGGCTACTTGTCTGTACTTTGTTTTCTCATCTAGAAATGATTTCTGAGGAATAATTTGGGGAAACAACATAAGAGATGAACAAGCGTAAGGAAAACAGCAATGGCTACTTGTGTGTGCTTTGTTTTCTCATCTAGAAATGGTTTCTGTGGAATAATTTAGGAAATAACATAAGAGATAAAAGAACATAAGGAATCAACAAGTAAAAACTAAAGATAAACAAATGAGACTAACAAGTGTAACTAAAGTTATGTGTCCTTGTGGCAACCGAGTCCATTCTGCAGGTTTGTCCTACTCACTAATTGTGAGTGAGTATATATGTATGTAAGGGAGAGTGTATCTGCGTGTTATTGAGTGGGTGCATAACTGTGAGGTTTTGTAAATGATGTAAGTATTTATGCAGGTATGTATGTATATGTTTATGCATGTGTGTATACATGTGTCTGCTTGCCTGCCTGCCTGTCTCATAACATGCATTATAAATGCATTATCTCATAATATGCATTGTTATGCTAACAAAATACATTTGACAATGTTTTTTATTCCTATGTGAATGTAAAATGCACAATAGACAATTTATGTATAAAACATGAGTGATTGGAAGGGCCAATTGTATGCCCAACATTGTGACCCTTTGAAAATAAAGTTTATGGTTTCGTTTGTTCAGTTGCCACATCTTTCTCCAGAACCCCTTGTCCCAACACAAAACCAAACAATGATGACAGTCTTGCCTTGATGTCAACAACCATCTGTCTCTGTCAATTGTCCCCTGGCAGTCCTTGGATATTGGTCTTCATATTTTAAGGCTTCGGAGCCCTGAGCTTTAATTCTGCTTCTTCTTTTACATTTTATTCCCCCATTAGGGCATAGGATCTCAAACAACAAGGTCACTAGAAGTATAAGTGCAAGGTGCTCTCGATGTCATCTGCAGTTTTGAACATGTTATGTCAGACAGGTATGAAGTAACAAAATAGTCCTACTAGCGATGCTGGACAGTGGGAATGTAAACACAAACCGGTCGATGTATAAAATTTTTAAAGTGTTTTTTTTGTGTGTGTTGCGCCCGCTCGCTTTCAACTCAAGCGTAGTCCATACACACTAGTTCTAGTAGTAATGGACTGAATTTTGTGTGCAAATTTATTTTCCCTATTAATAGTGTCCCTTGCCATCAGGCAAACCAACTCCAACTTCAGAGGTACTTGCAATTTACATCCCTAAGTCAAGGACGATAGGTCAACATTTTAGTCCAACTGTCCGGTGTAGGGGTTGAACCCCTAATCTCAGCATCAGCAAACCAGATGTTTAAGAACACACATTCTTATCCATTCGGCCATGCTGACCTCAACTTTCAAAGTATATATTGATAACTAATGTGCTAATTCAACAGAAAACCCGGAATGACAGATAACAATGGTGGGTGACCGCCCAGCCAGTCAGTAAACTGGAATGTCAAGTTATCAGTGTAATCACTCCAAGCCCTCCTATCCTTAGCTATCCCATGCACCTCCACCCATGTCCTCCCCATATTCCTCTGTACACCCCAAATACAGCACTGTTTCACCTGCGCTTAGAATCTGTAGGCCTGTTCCATTCCACCACTTTCACATAATCCCAAAATCCTAGCATCTCCTCTCCACCACCACCTGTGTTGTCTTTCCGGATTCATGAACGGTTCTAACATTCCAGGTACCAATTCTGGACATGTGACAAGAAGAAAATCTGCGATCTGGACTCCTAGCCGGCTTTCTCTGCATCACACCATATCTGCTCTAGTTATAATTCTTACTTCTATGTCTATGAGCGCCAAACAATAAGTGTGTATTTATGTATTTACATATTTCTTCTAGAAGAACCTTCCTCTTGGTTGGCTTGAGTATTCATTTTTCCTTATCTTTGAACTTGGTCATGATTGGTTGCAGTTTGCAGCTATAGAACTTTAATGGTCAGAAAAAACAATCCCACCACTGCCGAGAAACGAACCCGGACCACTGTCATGGTAAGCATGCACACTATCCACTGTAGAGAGAAATCTCAACATCTTCTCATCTTGTTCCTCTTGTACCTTGTTGTGTCAAGGTGAAGCATGAACAGCTGGTGAGTGTTTGTTTATAGGCATATTGAGATTCCCCGTGGACTCTGTTGTTCCCTCTGTCCATCGTTCACATGGTCGGCCTCTTCTTCTGGTTTCATTTGGTTTTTATCACCATCAGCCAGCTGGCGTAGGCATTCATGTCTCTCCACAAATCTTGGTCACTGGTGTTCTGGATCAACTCTGCTGATATTCGTCCATGCCACCGTCTCAGTCTACCCCAGTGTTTCCCAACGTGGGGCCCACGCCCCACAGGGGGGCAATTCGATTGTTAAGGGGGGCAATTCGAAAATGGAAGAAATTGGCTGAATATAACAAAACAGGGAGACTTGAGACTGAAGTTAACTAAATTGGAACCTGACATAAGATCTCTTTGCAGCAAGCATCAAGCGCAAGGATCTCACTAAATTTAAATAATAAATAATTACTAATAATTAAAATATATTGAAAAATCTTTCATTAAAATTATTTTGTACTTGAATTTCAGTTCTCCATTATATGTTTTGAAAATTTACTTACTGTGTTTGCTCAATAATTTCCTAGTGATTTCTTCCTAAAACCTATCATTCAAGTTTCTTTAGTCAACATTTCAATTTTTGAATATTAAAAATAATGTATATGTTGAGAGGGGGGGGGGGGGGGGGGTGGGGCGGGAGAGGGGGGCAATATGAATTTTAGAAAGGCTTAAGTGGGGCATGGCACAAAAAAGGTTGGGAAACACTGGTCTACCCAGTATTTCTCTTGGTCTACCTATTTGTCTCTTATCCTTGATCTTTTCAGTTGTTTCGATGTTCTCCAATGCATTTCTTCTCATCACATGACCAAAGAAAGCTGTTTGTCTCATTCTTATTGTTGAATATAATGTTCTAATTTCATCAGCCACTTTCAGGCAGTCGTTAGTTACTCTGGCAGTCCAAGGAATTTGCAACATTCATCTCAGGAACCATATCTCTGTTGCTTTCAAGTTCTTCCTTCTTTGTTCATTTACATTCCAAGATTTACTGCCATATAGCAAAACAGTTTCTATATAGCATTTCAGCACTCTATTTCTTACATTCAATGATAGTGACTTTTTGCATAAGATACTTTTCATTTTCTGAAATGCAGCTTTTGCTTGCCCTATTGTTCTTAATCTCTGTTGTGCACCTTCCATCTAATGTTATAATTATTGGTCTGTATATCAAGAGAGAAATATCCACATTTCTTACCTTCCACATTAAATAGCCTTTGTCCGCAGAATCTGCTACTACGTACGCGGTGGCCACAGCGTAGCTAAACCTGACCACAGACACAGGTACCAGAACTCGGAAGGATTCACCCACTTCATTAGCATAACCTGGCAGAAAGAAAACAACCCACCATGTATCAATAGTCAGACTGGAGTAATGACACATGGAACATGATCAGGGCAGAGGTGGTTTTTTTTTTCTTTCCTTTTTTTGCTTGCTTTGAACTCAAGCGTAGTCCATACATGAGCTACTATTTCCAGTGCACCGGACTGATTTTTGCATGTGGATTAGCTTTCCCTGTTACCAGTGTCCCTTGCCATCAGGCAAACCCACTCCGACTTCTGAGGTAATTGTGATCTACGTTCCCATGTCAAGGAAGAGAAGTCAACATTTTAGTCTAAATGACCGGTGTAGGGGTTGAACATGCTACCTCGGCATCAGCACACTAGAAGATTAAGAGCATATGCTCTGATTAATTGTGCCGCTCTGATCTCCAGGGTAGAGGATTACTGTTAGAGTGCAGTAAAGCCATGGAAAAACAGAACGGAGCTTATTTATCCACAACATCCTACATAATGGTGGAACTAGAGGCAGCACTTGGGCACTCCGATGACTCACATGCACTAATTATGCCAGAGTCATTATAGTGACTTGCAGGTCAGCATGGCTGAATGGATAAGAATGCATGTTCTTAAATATCCTGTGTGTTGATGCTGAGATAAGGGGTTCAACCCTTACACCGGACAGTCGGACTATAATGTTGAACTGTCATCCTTGACTTGAGGACGTTAATTACAAGTACCTTCAAAGTCACAGTGGGTTCCCCTGATGGCGAGGGACACTGTTAATGGAGAAAACTAATCCACACGCAAAATTCAGCCCAGCACAACTGGAAGTAGTGTGTATGGACTACACTCGAGTTCAAAAGCGAGCGAGTGCAAAACAAAATTATAGTAACCTTAATGCTGGAGTTGACTGCTATGCCCTGTAAAGGATATGAGGAGACGAACTAGAGACTTAGTGACAAATGGTAAAATTAATAGGAAAAGAGCAAGGGTAAGGCCAAGAGATATATACACAAAATGAAAACAGGTATATGTGTCTCCTGTGAAAAAAGTGAGAGATAATAAACATTGACACAGTGTACATACCTTACAACGAATGCAAATCTTGTCAATGGAAATCACAGTGTGGAAAACAATGGTAATAAAGTAAAAATACAATTAAAAAAAAAATAAGTTACACCACTACACAACTAATCAACGTCAGGCCTGATGTGACCCACGGGCCTTGAGTTTGATACATGTGCTCTAGAGGAAAGCTAACACCAATATGTCTGGAACAAGACAAGCTGCAGAAGCTATCTGGATCAGTAAAGTAATGCTCTAACTGTCCACCTTCGATCCTAGACCAGTTGCCAACCAAGGCCTTGGGTCTGGTCTGCCCTGCTATGACATTTAGCTTTTAGATTGTATTTCCTCACAGTAGGATATGGCTTGCACCCTCCCAATTGTGTTTCTACATCCAAATCCTTTGGCACAAAGTGAGGTGTCGGGTGTGATGAGTGCCGCCAAACATTCAGTGCTAACAGAAAGCAGGTAGTACCATCTACAGTCATATGGTAGCTCAGTCAAATCATGGTGATCACATTTGTATACACATACAAACACACAGATCTCTGTGTTGATATTAAATTAATGCAAATTCAAAATTTTATAACATCCCTAAATCTTACCACCGCTCCAGGAAGTGTGGTATAGTTGGAAGAAACTGCTTTAGAACAACAGCCTTTCTTTAGAAAAACAAAAACATACATTAACAGTTCAACCCCTAAATGGGTACTCTTGAGGCTTGCATACCAACTCACTCATTAGCTCAAATCTCTGAAAGACTTGACAAAAGATCTACCTTTGCAAGTGCACTGCACCTTCTAAAGCATAGACAGAATCAGACACAATGGCAACTCCATTGCCTGGAGTCTCAAGTAACAACAAAAAGCTGCAGTGACAGACTTCCATTCCAATACTGAATGTAGTCGCTACATATGTTCCACGGTGCTATGCAATGATCTGTCCTTATAATCTGGTTGAGAAGCTCCACTATGTAACAAAGGGGACTGATTACAAAGGATTAATGTACCTAGCTCAGTATGCCCCATACTTCCCCAAATCGACAGGCCAGTACTCTTGGGTTGAGTTGAAGCACTATTAACAAAATCTAATAATGGGTGCCGGCTCCGTGGCAAAAGGATTACAGATGAAGTTTGTAATCCTGCATGCCACGTTCGAAACACAGCTGCAGGCGAATTGGCAGCAGACCGCCTTGCACAGGTTTTTAAAAAAAATGAAAATGGTATGAGTGCGAGTCGTTCAGAAAGCACTGGCAAACTACTGAATGTAAACTTGCCAAGAGATCACAAGCAGCCAAAAAATGCTGGAGTTGACAGCCATGTCCTGTAAAGGATATGCAACTAACTCTTTTAATATTGTGTAGGAGATTACAGGTTAAACTGTTTACTATGCTTGGTCAGTAGCAATAAATAAGTTAGTACATGGGAAACACAGCGAAATGCAGTGAGCACATTGCTAATCTAAAAAAATCAGGAAGAGTCGAGTTGCATAAACAACATCCCATCCTAAGAGTATAAAAGGGCCGTTGAAAATTACTGGAGGGAGGAAGATAGCAGGACTCTCGGTGTGGATAATTGCCTGAACCAGCAGTTAGTATTTATACAACCATAAGTGCTGTTTGATCATGGATCTGACAGCTAGAATATCAATGCGGCACATATATGTTTGATGACCAAGATGTCTTCATGTATTTATATAGAAGAAGAAAGCGAAACAGAATTTCTTGTAACCTTAATAAGGGTTGAAGCAACAAGGACTAGGGTGTACATCTTCTTACTAACTTATGCTTCGTATGAACAGTGTTGGCTCCTAAACTGTGCAACACTATTGTGAATGAGTTATTGCGGAAGTTCAAGACCATGCTGTGCTATGAGACAGAGAGGCCGCCACATCAGGCGGCACCGTAAAGAGGCTTTATAAGGGGCAACATTTTTAAAGAAAAAACATGTAACAGGTGGCATTTCAAAGACTTGCATCATATCAAGAACATCTATTGCACTAAACTGTGGACGTTAACTAACCAATGCCACTCCTTTGACCTTTGTCACTGGAAGATGGCTTACTAGCACCCACTCTTCTGGACCTTTGCAGGGGAGTCTCCATGGTGAAGTGTTCAAGCCATCTGACTCGGACTCTGAAGGTTGTGGGTTCGATTCTGGGCCACGAGTGCATTTCGGTTCATGAGTGCATTTATTTTCAGAGACTCCTGGGGGTCATTGCTGGAGCGACAGTATTCATGCTTTGCGCAACGTTTTCAGCAGCCCTTGCTGTAGAAAAAGACTGAGCCTTATGGGATAAAACCAGGGGCAATGAGGTTGACTTTTAACCGACACTTCTGGACCTTTCTTGAATATCGTCTAAAACATGGAAATACCTGGCCAACATGATGAACAGGCAGGAGGGCCACCATATCAACAATATGTAATGGTGATTCAGAAGATGCTAAATATGACCATGGATATGTTGTTATGGACATGTGTGAGAGCGTAGCATTAAAGTTGCTTATCCCTTTCAAAATAAAGTTTTGTTGTTGTTGTTTTCTTCTTATAGCCCATACCAACCAAGACAGTGGTTAGCGTCTCTGGGGTGGTCACGGCAGGCAATGATTAGTTTTATTTTTGTGCCAGGGCAGGTGGGTGTACAAGGAAATGAGCAGGCTGACAAGCTTGCAGGTAAGGCTACTGTGGAGGGTGGACAAGCCATGGACTAGGCTGATATACTGAATGCTCTATGAGAAGCAAGTCGTTTGCAAGAACCAAGTGATGACTGTGAATCTATAACCATGGTGAGACTCAGAGAACAGCAAGTTGAAAGGGGGGGGGGGGGGGGGGGGGGGGGGGCAAACAAGATCCACTATGCAGGAAGCCATAGAAGATGATAAACCAACACAGAACTGGCGTCGTTAGCCGCTATACCCTGCGGAATTTACTCAGGAAGGGATCCGAGCATTTATGGACAGAATGGTTCGATGTGCAATGAGGATGATCTGTCAACTAACTAACTATTCATTCCTGATACTCATCATGAATAAATGAAAATGATGATGACTAAGGTGTTGTTGTTGGGGGAGAGAGAAAGAGAGAGAGAGAGAGAGAGAGAGAGAGAGAGAGAGAGAGAGAGAGAGAGAGAGAGAGAGAGAGAGAGAGAGAGAGAGAGAGAGAGAGAGAGAGAGAGAGAGAGAGAGAGAGAGAGAGAGAGAGAGAGAGAGAGACAATGTAAATAACAACACCTAACTGAACACCATCCATTCAACAAATAAAGAAATAAATCCAGTGTTTTAGCACTCAATTGAATATTTAATAATGGTCACATAATTTGAACACATTGTTTTAGATGTAATTACGTTGTGCCTGTTTACAGCACAGCTGTGATATTTGCATCTTTCGGCCAACACATCCAACTTCTACAGGCATTTGTTGACCGGGTTTCCCTCCCGAATTTAGGGATCAATAACAACAAATGAAATAAATAGAAATTAAACAAACATTAACACTAACAGTATATTTTCAAATGCATGTTTAACACTAAAAGTTGCATTCAGCTGAATGTTCAAGCTTGAGGGATTAGAGGCCAGTATATGTGGGATAATGGTTACATCACCCAGCTACTGAGTTGAGTTCCTGGAGCGACACTGTGAGCTCTTAATTTCATGTGGAGTACTTTTACATCTGTCTGTGGTTGTTTGTAGCGTGAACTGCATGTTCAGAAAAATGGCGGGCAGCCGGTCGCTGAACTACCTGAGTTGCCTTATGCAGTTAACGTGTGGCTGTTGGTTTTCTAGTGACTGCCCCTTCCATCGACAATGAACTGTATTTTTCATGGCAGACTTTTGTGTTTGCATTCCGGCAATGGCATTATGCATAGTATAAATGTGCGGGCTGCTGTGTTTGTCTATACTCCTGTCAGTTCCACGTTTCACATGGGGCAGTGAGGAGTATTTTGTGCAATATTCACTGGCACAGGAACAGATCATAATGGGGCAACCCTTTGCCGTGAAGTTGAAACCGTGACTAACTATATGTGGGATAACAATTTCAAACACCATTCACTAGTTGTTATCCTTTATCAAATTGTCTGCTTTATTTTGAACTGCTTTTTTTAAAAATCATTGTATTAATTCACACTGAACTCAAGCAAAGTCCATAGACTTGCTACTACTTCCAGTGCACTGTACTGATTTTTAAATGTGAATTAGCTTTGCCTATTACCAGTGTCCCTCACCATCAGGCAAACCCACTCCACCTTCTGAGGTATTTGTAATTTACATCCCTAATTCAAGGTATATAAGTCAACATTTTAAGTCCAACTGACTGGTGTAGGGGATGAACCGACTACCTCAGCATCTGTCACTGTCATTTACTGCCAATATAGTACCTTGTGGTGCATGGCAGCAAAGTCTTGAGCCTGAGGTATTAAGACCCCCTGGCTAATGCAGTCACCACAAAATGTGCAGGTTAGGATTTACTTTTTGTACTTTTATTGCTTGTCAATCAATTTGAAATATGGGTCTTACATGATATTCCTAAAATGCCACATGGCACAGAAACAATCTTACATGATATTCCTAAATTGCCACATGGCACACGCACCAAAAGCGGCCAGAGGAAACGCCTAAAAGACACTGAAAATCCTACTGAAAGCTTTTTGAATTCATCTTGACAACTGGGAGACGGCTGCCAAAGACCGAAATTCGTGGCGTACATGATTATGCCAGGGTGCAGTAACTTGTGAAGCAACCAGGACTGCAAGAGCTGTGAAGAAAAGGCTGGACAGAAAAACCACTGCAGGAGATCCTCCTCCTGGAACATCAAGCATTCTTTGCCCACATTGTCAAAGAACATTTCAAGCCAAAACAGGCCTTATCAACCATATTAGAACTCACGGCTCCATACTTTCAACCACACTGGACGAAATGAATGGTCATCATTCTTGATGGACAAACAACAAAAATCATGGCACAGAAACAATCTTACATGATATTCCTAATATGACACATGGCACAGAAACACTCTTACATGATATTCCTAATATGCCACATGGCACAGGAACGATCTTAACTGATGAAGTGCCAGGGGATGATTAATCATCTTAAGTGATTTCCTGTATCTGCCATGGGTTTACATACAGTAGCTTTCCTTATGCAACCCCCTTTAATTTGATATATAATACATTACTGCTACCATATTAACAACTCAAGTCACTTGAGGGATTAGAGTGAAGATGAATCACCATCAGAATGATGTCTCATATTTCCTTTCATTCTGTAAAAACTGGACATTTAATGTTGGAATGTTTAACAGTATTATGAAGATGTTTGTTTTAGAAATGGGACACCTTGTTACCATTCTGTAATTCTGTGACACACCCCTAATTCCCATTTTCCCGACATCCATTTTTGTTTGGTCCAAACCTAATTTTTGTTTAAAACTGAATCTGTTGAACAAATGTTTTAAACGTTCAGAAAGCTGGAGAAATGGAATAATACCTTACAAAATCTTTCTAACAATTTCAAACAGCAATATAAAGTAATAAGCACCCATGGATTATTTTTTCCATATAAACAAAATGTATTTCCTAACCTCAACTGAGTTTCTTGAACATGTGGCATGATTCCAGTAAAAGAGATCATTCTGAAACATTTCCAACTTCAGCCGACTTTACAGATGATCCGTACTTTAAAACTACCATACTAGTATTGAACTCTCTCATATTTCCTTTCACTGATCTTCGGTGGAGCTGTGTAGCCTCGAGTGCTGGAGGTCCCAGGTGGTGAGGGCCAGGATTTTTTTTACGTGGACTTCTAGTTAAAAAATTTTCCCTGATCTCTGGATAGTGAGATAGGACGCCCGTGTGTATTGTTGCGCACGTAAAAAATTCCTTGGCAGTTGGAAATCAAAAAAGAGTAGTAGCCTAACAGCACTGCCAGGGCAAAATGTTGAGTTAAAAACTACCCAAAGTATTTCAGGATCCTCGCCAGTGCTACAGAGTTCGTGCACTGAGCTGAGATTCTCTGGACTCAAGCTTGAGTTAGGAGTAGAACTTATGGGCTACACCAGTGTGCCGTGATGTTGATCCGTCAACTAAACTAAACTAAATAATCTTTGGTGCTCACTTTCTGATCTCTTCAAGGTCTTCAACTCTTCTTGTGCTATGTGTAGATCTTGTATCGTTCCCTAGCAATGAAAATAATTTACGTTTTCTTCAGCATTTAAATGCCTGCTCATGTTATATCAACAGCTCTATGAAAGAGAATTCAGTTCAGCAGCTCTACCATTCATTGTGGCAGGTTCATTTGCGGAGTCACCGCTGGTTTCATTACAACCCAGTGTTACTTATCCCAATGTTTCAACTTCCTTTTCAAGATCAAAAATGGTGTCTTTACTCTCTTGCTTAACTGTCTCCACTATGGCATTTTCAAGTTCCTGGTCAATAGAAAGTTTCAATTTCCTTGTCAGCATTATCTGCATAATAACCCCAGCTAGCCCTGCAGTTAAGTAGTTCTTTCTTATGATCAATTTTAATGTTCTGTATCTTACGGAAGACCCGTACTTTAAAACTATCATACTAGTATTGACCATTCTGTACTTCATTTTTAATTCACCGCAAACAAAGGAATTCCAGGAAAATCACGTGACATCAGGGTGATTCCATAGTGGGTATAGGGGTATGTTGATATACTGTGCAACATGTGTATGAGGTAAGGTCATTTGTGTGATGTGAAAAACCCTGCAATTGAGGAATGCTAACTGGGATATTTTTGGGGCCCTGAAAAGAGTCATTCTGTTGATTTACATTTTAGATGACCCTGATGATTATTGCGGTGGCCAGAATACAACAATGTCAGCCAGAATGGCATTGAACACGTCAAGACCAGCACATTTAATGCATTGACGCCACATGAACTCGCACATGTAGGAATCTAGGAGATTCCTATGTGTCCCATTCTGCCTCTTGTTTCTCTCCTTTGCCGTTCTCCACATGCGCTCGATGCACTGAGTATGTGCGTCTGTGGTGGGCTCGACAAAGTTGATGGAGTGATTTACTGTTAGATCAGTAAATTCAGGAATATTGTCAATTCTGCCGTATGAGCGCCACAGGTCGGATACTACAGTTGTACCAGGCCGAATGTGTGACTTTATAAGTGGCAAAAGTGTTGCTGTTGTTCTATCTGGAACACAGAACAAGAAGCACTCGCCTGTGTCATGACAGATGCCACCAAACACCCACTGTTGTGAAAAAACTTGTCCCCTTTGAATTTTTCGACTAGTAAATAGGGCCTCATCTATCTCAACAGTGGTATTTGGTCCTCCGATTACTACAGGGTTTAATAACAGCTTGTTGGCACACACCTCCCGTAGGTAATTACTCCATTGAACAGTTGCTGTCTCTGACATCCCCAACTCTAACTGGCAGAATGAAATGCTTGTCAACTCTTGAGACCAGTAGTATAGAAAAAGAATTATCTTTCTGTAAGGCAGGCGCGAACCTTGAAGCCATGTGCCTTGCCTGATCGGGATGTCCAATCGACATTTTGAATTATTACATCTCCAACGGTCTTGCCTGTCACTCAGCGATAGTACCATTACATGATTTTTGTCACAGCATTTGGCAGAATGTAAGATGCCATGATGTTGCAGAAAAGCAACGCTACTCTTCTTGTCATGGACCAATGCTGATAGGTCACAGTTCATTTTGCATTTTTTTGGTGACAGCGACTTGTGAGATGATCGTAAAGACTGTGATTCTGCCGATGTGGATGGTTGCATGGGCTGAATAAATGGCATGATTACAGGATTATTTAGCTGTAGGGTTGTTGTTTCTGATGCACGTTTGTTGCAGAGTTGCCTAACTACATGTGAAGCACTCCTTTGAGGGTGGGCTGATAAAAGAGTATGTTCAGATGTCATAACTGTTGACGGAAATGATGAAGATGTGAATGCATGTTCATATTCAGATGTCACAATTGTTGATGGTGGTAATGGTAATTCATCTTCGGGTTCAGATTTCACAGTTGTGGGTAACGGTGATGGTGATGATGTTATTGATGCATCTTCGAGTTCAGATTTCACATTTGTTGACAACGGTGATGATGGTGATTCATCTTCAAGTTCAGATTTCACAGTTTTTGAAGTAAATTCATCTTCAGGTGACTGTGCAGCCGAGGGAGGCTGGGTTAAGAAAGGGACATCAAACTGCTCATTTAAGAAAGACATGAGCCGCTGCCAATCTCCAATTAAATTTGATCTTTTCAGGGTGAATACTTTTCTCATATTATGCAAAACAGTTGACAAGCATTCTTCATTAAATGGCTTTTCTGGCTCAACCATGTGAATAAGATTCAGGAGTTTCCGGAGCATAAGAAGAACCTTTTCATGCTCCTCCAGCATCAACCACACGACATAGCCAATCTTTATGGGGTACTCTGGCGCAAACGACAACAGGTGCTCCCTCAGATCATCCATTGTCTTTCTGGTCTCCATGACTCTTAAGGTCTACCTGTATCTTAAAACAGAAAGGTAAGACACCAATGAAAACTTGGAAAAACAAATTAGTCAATTCTATTATAAAATAACTGACTAGTCAATTCTATTATAAAATAACTGACTGGTCAATTCTATTATAAAATAACTGACTGGTCAATTCTATTATAAAATAACTGGCTGGCAAAGCCTTTTTTTACGGGTGATAGTTTATTACATTGTGCTTCAAAAGAAAGGCTTTAGACCTCTCCACGGCACAAAGCCTGGGTTGAATGGTAGAGATCATGTGTTGCCCCTGTAGCACGATCCCTATCTCAGCCTGCATAGTTTACTCCAGAGGAAAGGTAACACCAATACATCTGGAACAAGACAAGCTGCAGATCAGCAAAGAAAACTGTCCGCCTATCAGAGCTTCGACCCTAGACCAGTTGCCAATATTTTGTTGTTGTTGCATATCCTATTTACAGGACATTGCAATCAACACCAGCATTTTTCAACTGCTGTTATGTTTTGGCAAGTTTTACGTTCAGTAGTTTGCCATTGCTTTCTGAACAACTGGCTCACATACCTTTCCATAAGAAACCAATGTGACGCAATCCGCTGCCAAATCTCGCGCAGCTGTATTTGTATGTGGGTATACGTCCTTAACCCCTTCACAAGGGAGACGGGCAGTTGCCAATATAAAAATAACTAAATAATGAATAATTATACAAATATACGAGGCACATAGGTCTGAGGTTTAATGCGTTTACGAAGGGGTAAGGAGTTCAATCCCTACACTGGTTTTCTTAATTACTGAATGTAAAATTTCCTAGAAATCTACTTGGGGTTGGAATTAATCGGAATGTCATGCAGAGGACATGAAATTTTTTTAATACACAGGAATAGGTCATGTTTCATGGAAACAAAAATAAACAAATAAAGACATCTTAAAAAAGCTGGAAATGAAATAGAGAGCTGATCAAAGAAATAACAGACACACATATTTTTGGTAATAAAAAGGTAGACGTAGTTGTATAGCAGATACTGTCCCCAGGGTAAAACAGTGCTAAACCTTCGCATATTCTAGGTCATGACAGATGAGCTGTGGTCACCTGTTCCCTTCCTCATCGTCGTTTCTTCTCAGACAACTCCTTGCAAGTTCTGAAAATTGCTTGGTGTCCCTTTTTATTTATTTTTGTTTTTTTCTGCGCTCGCTCACATTGAACTCAAGCGTAGTCCATACACACTACTTCTAGTAGTGCTGGACTGAATTGTGCGTGTCGCTTAGCTTTCCCTATTAACAGTGTCCTCACCATCAGGCGAAACCCACTCTAACTTCAGAGGTACTTGTAATTTACGTCCACAAGTCAAGGTCAATAGGTCAACATTTCAAGAACATGTATTTTTATCCATTCGGCCATGCCGACCTACGTCCCTCTTTACAAGGCTGGGTCAATCCCAGTGCTGTACTGGTCAGAACAAAATAGTCCTGCATCTGTTGGGGATTGAATCTGGAGCACTGTCTTGGCAGGCAAGCACGCTAACTTGCCTCCAAGACTCACTTTGGTAATCATCCTTATAAATTGCCTTGTCAGCTGGTGTAGGCGTTCAAGTCTCTCCACTGATATTGGTATTTGGTGTTCTGGATCAAAGATGCTGATATTCCTCCATGCCACCATCTCAATCCATCCAGTAACATTTCTCTTGGTATGCCTCTGCCTCTCTTTCCCTTGATCTTTCCAGTTATCACGATGTTCTCCAATGCCTCTCTTCTCATCACATGACCAAAGAAAGCTGTTTGTCTCATTCTTATTGTTGAATATAATGTAGTTTTATTAGCCTCTTTCAGGCAATCGTTGTTGGTTAGTTACTCGGTCAGTATGGCCGAATGGATAAAAACACACATTCTTAAACATCCGGTGTGCTGATGCCGAGGCAAGGGGTTCAACTCCTACACCGGGTTCCAAATGTTGCTGTGAATGGAAATCCAAAATGTTGGTGCCATGCATATTGATCAGACTTGCATGCATACTTTTTACACTCAAAATGTGCAATTTGAATTACTCAAGTTAAAGAGAATACAAGGTTAAAGATTATTAATAATTTATCTGTATACTTTTACTATATTTGCATCATTTAACATGATGGAACATATTTTTGAAGACAGTTTTCATATACGTCTATGACCCTGTCTGAGACAATCTCACACAGACTGTCAGTCTCATCTCATCTCATCATGTTCCTCTTGTACCTTGCTGTGTCGAGGTGAAATATAAACATCGTGAGAGTGCCTGATTATGGGCTTCATGTATCGATATTCCCATGGACTCTGCTATTCCCTCTGTCCAACATTTACGTGGTTAGCCTCTTCCTCTATTTCCATCTGGTCTGTGCATCATTTCTTGTTGTGGTATGCTGTTGACTGGTAACCTACTGGCATGGCCAAACCATTTGACTTGCTGCTTTCTAATAAAATCTAGTGCTGCTATAACCCCCACTTTAGTCCTGATTTCTTCATTTCTTGATACGTTGAGTATTTTTCTCAGGAATCTCATTTCTGTTGTGATTTTTTTTTGTTTTTTGTTTTATCTATCTCGTAGAAGATCCCCTGCCGGCTTGCTAGGCCATTCGCAGGTTTAGGACACAAATCTGACCACGGGGAGTCCATCCCCTATGGCAAGCCATAGCCCCGTTAGCCCATGACCGCAAGGTCATGGTTTCCCTGTCTGCACCACGTGGAGGTGGGGATTGACTTGTGTAGTCAATGTTACTGGGAGAGGCTAGCCGATCCTAACCCTGCTAGCTGCAGGGCCAGGCGCATTCCACATCTTGCAGACCGATTGGCAGTACATTCAGTACAATTTATTTTAAAAGTAATTGTAAATGGGAAAATACTATTAGATTAGTAATTTTTTTTAATCTGCAGCATTTGTCTTGTATTTTTGCATCTCTCACTAATGGTAGTGTCTGTTGGAGACATTTTACTACATGGACCCCATCATACTCAGAAAATGAATTTTCATGGCGACATCATAGCTGATAATTTTTGAAGACTAATTTTTAAATGTTAATGTTGCATTACTTTTATCATGTTTTTCAAATTGGGTATTTACTTATGAGTACCACCACAGCTACATAGGCCTTGTCAATTCTAAGCGGAGATATTGAGTATCATGATCTTGAACAAAGAAATGCTCAGGAATCCGCTCACTGAGCTTCTTACTATTATAACTTGTTGATATTATACGATCATCTTAGCAACCATATATCATTGCAATCGGGGTAGCGAGACATAACTACTCATGTCATCTATAAGTAGTAATTAATGAATAATAAATGGCGGCCACTTTTAATTGCTAATTAGGTCATGACAAATCCTATCGAAAAAGGAAAATGGCCGCTGGGTCCATAGCATCATTCTGCATAATAAAATATACATCTTGCAAGATTTGTAGGCTAACATTAATAATACATGGGGTAATTAATGATTTAGTAATTAATTAGTGGCCATTTTTAATTACTAATTAGGTCACAATGCATCATATCTAAACAAAAAATAGATGACATGAGCAGTTAGGGCTCATTGCCCCGATCACAATGATGTATGGTTGCTAAGATGTTCGTTTAAAAACAAAAAAGTTAAAGTAGTTTGAAGCCAAGATTTGATCATTTCAGGTTCACTCCGACTGGGACACAAAGGAAAGCTGCTCAGTTTGCGGAATCCTGACAATAATTCTTTGTTCAAGATCCAGACACTCAGATGTGAATATCTCCGCTTAGAATTGACATACAGACATCATCATTGAGGTACCGTTGGATTTGGTGTTACAAGGCCTATCCATCTATGGTGGTCTCATTACTAAATACCCAATTTGAAAAGCATAATCATGATCAATATAATAGAGGGTTCCATCGTGCCGCGACCGAAAATGAAAACCAAAGTCATGTACGGAGCCATCCCGCCATGATTCACCGTGTCCCCCAAATCGCTAGTTAAGACCATGCATTCTTTTGACGTCATTCATTCATTCAAATATCATGTGACAAGAACATACGTCATCCTGGGTTTTCCAGGAAAGGTTTGCCTAATATTCCATGCACAGCGATTAGTTGAAATCATCGTGACCTTTTATATACATAAAAATCTATTTCATGCATACCGTAATTAATTTTTTTTTTTTTAGGCATTGTGCATAGAAATGCATCAAGTGCAGATGGATTTTTGACTTCTGCATACAAAATTACATATATTTGGAAAGTTTCATCGTGAAACTTGCTCCCCTTGTGGGTGAAAACAAAATTTTCTTCGTAGAAGTGTTTTTGTTCTTTGCGCATATTGGATCGAACTGGCATGTACACTTTGTAACACTATTCTGGCACTGTGCATAGAAATGCATCAAGTGCAGATGGATTTTTGACTTCTGCATACAAAATTACATATATTTGGAAAGTTTCATCGTGAAACTTGCTCCCCTTGTGGATGAAAACAAAATTTTCTGCGAAGAAGTGTTTTTGTGAATGGGGAAAGCCATAGGCACAGGCCATAGCGGCTGCGCATGCGCATAGCTATCGGACTGGCATGTAAACTTTCACTTTTTAACACTAAAAACACACACAACGTGCAATTTGAACTACTAAAGTTAAAGAAAATACAAGTTTAAAGATTAATAATTCTTTATTTGTATACTTGTACTATTCTTTAATCATTTAATGTGACAGAACATATTTTTGAAGTCAGTTTTCATAATCCGCCTATGACCCGTGTTGGTTGAGACAATCTCACACGGAGAAAAATGAAAACGACACACTGAACTGTAATTACTTTTTTTTTTCTGGTGCTTTCAATGGAAACCCATCAATTGTAGATGGATCTTCGAATTCTGCATCCAATTTTACAGAAATTTGAAACGTTTCATCGCTAAACTTGCTTTATTTGTGGTTGAAAAACAGCGAAGATGTTACGACCATGATGAGTGCCTTTGTGAATGGGAAACCCAAATTGGACAGCTTGACTATATTATTAATCTTTGTGGAACAATCATTGTGTCTTGATAGCGTAGTCATAAGCATTCCGCTAGTTACGCGGGAGACCGGGGTTCTATTCCCCGCTGGGTATTTTTATTTTTTTTTTATTTTTCAGAAATTTATTAGGTGAAATAATGGAAAATATTAAACATTATGAGAAATTGCAACTCGTCTCACCTTCACAAAAATGTGAATATCTTCACTTAGAATTGACCTACAGGCATCATTTAGGTACCATTAGATTTTGAATTTCAAGGCCTATCTACCGTGGTGGTCTCATTAGTAAATACTCAAATTTAAAATCCTGATGGGGCACTCTAAATATATATACTTTAGTGTAAAGTTCATTGAATATGATTTGGGGCCGCTGACAAAGAGCCAGCTTGAAAGGTTGGAGCACATACAGAATGCTGCCATGCGGTTAATCCTGGGGTGCACACAAGACACACCAATTATATGCATATCCTGGCGCTACCAACAATGAAGGATAGGCATAGGGTCCTTCAGGCCAAATGGTACCTGAGAGTTGCCGCAGACAGGGATCACCCGCTGCATGCAGCAATGGATATGGTTAAGGGTCATAGACTAAGACGAGGCAGGTCCTGGATGGCACAGGCAGAACTTTCTATAAGTCAGGTGTGTGATCTAGAGCCCATCAATCGTGAACGAGAGTGGGTTGAAGTTCCGGAAGACATGATGGACTGGCACAATGTAATAACACTGGGTTGTGAGTGCAGAGAATGGGCAGCGGGCCGCACTGAGTTTGAAGTGCAACAGCTGATCCGTAGCAACACACATCAAGGTGACATAGTCATCTACACCGATGGGTCAGTGGTGAGAAACAGACATAGTGGCTGGGGCTTTATTGCAAAGGCTAATGGGCGAGTCTTGAAAAAGGAAAGTCTGGCATATAAGACTACGACCTCCAGCATGAGAATGGAGGTGGAGGCAGTAACAGCGGCATTCCGGTGGCTAGAGGAGACTACTGCAACACACGTTGTATTCATTACGGATTCAAAGAGTATGCTTAGCAAGGTGGAGAAAGGAATGTTTCATGTGGAATGGCTCTCGTCGCTTCAGAGGTCACAGATCGAGAGAATTGTATGGATATTTTGCCCTGGCCATGCGGGTGTACGGGGGAATGAACAGGCTGATAGGCTAGCAGGGAAGGCACCTCTTGGTGGAACTTTGCTTATGGACAAGGGGGAGGTGGTCGTGCGTTTGTGGGACCAGGTGGAGAAGGTGCAGGAACAGATTGAGAACCCATATGTGGAAAGAATGAGATTGCGGGGGGGGGGGGGGGGGGGGGGGGGGGGTCGGCAGGGGTTCTGGAAGAATCTCGAAACTGAGAGGGAAGACCAGGAGAACTTTTAACACCTTGCTGACCAACAACTTCGACGCTCGACGAATTTCCGGCTATATGCCTTGGTGACCAACTTCGACGGTCGACGAATTAGCGACATGTGGATTTCAAACAAATGGCCTTACCGATAGCCACCGAATCAGGCATCATCCAGTTGTTTCCCTTATTTCAAAATGGCTGCGCCCATGGTTAAAAGTGTTTGCAGCCGTTACTAGTGTGTTTTTTTTTTTAATTTCGTTAATTTGGGTCCCAAGTGAATATTCAGCATTTTCACCATGTCTGAGGATGAACACCAGGCTCGTAGTATAGAGGATTCTGACTGCCAGCGAAATTGAAGCTGAAAATGATGTTTCCTAGCTAAGTAGAGATACAGAAGTGAATATTAGTGTAAATGAAAGTAGCGTTAACGATGCTGAAGTTGATGATGGGGGTGATGAAGGTACCTCTGAAGAAAGAAGTGGGCGTGGCACAAGAGACCCAAAAATTTCTACAGCTGAAAATTATGTTTAAAAATGGAGAAAGGCTCTACAAAACAAACTTATTGAGCTTGGCAATCTTCTTCCATACAAAGAACAACAGGGTGTCACGTCAGACACAACTGGGTTTATGCCCATTGATTTTTTCAAGATTTGTTTCCCTGACACTGCTATAGATCTGATCATGTGTGAAGTCAACATGTATGGTGAAAATCACCTCTCTCAGTACACAGGAAAGAGAGTTAACTTTATATCTACTGTTCACTCCAATGAAGTTATGGACAAGACAGGAAAAGGGGAATTCATGAGGGCAGAATAATAAACAAGCCAGTGCTTGCAGAAAAATACAACAAAAGTATGGGCAGTGTCGACCACTTCGGGCAACTGAGTGTAAGACCCACATAGATCCTATAAATGGTACCTGCCATTATATAATTTTTTTAGTTGAAACTGCTCTGGTCATGGGCATGTAAGCTACAACACTGCCAACTCTACAAATAAGATCACTGCAAAGAGGTTTAGGCAGGATGTCAGTCTTGCTCTTATTGGACCTGCTGTTCTTCGGCGCAATGCAACACCTTCAAGACCACAAGTCACGACATCACGACTTACTGAGCGCCATTTTATTGACAAATATGAAAAGCCAAGGTACAAAACAGACTGTAAAGTGTGCAAGGATGCAGGTAAAAGAAGCCAGACTTGCATGTACTGCCCAGATTGCAATACACCTCTATGCCTGACACCATGTTTCAAGTTATACCACACGGTTGAGGATTATCAACGTTCCAGACAAAGACTCTTGCAGAGGTCTACAGCTACAACTTCAACCCCAATTAATGAAGGAGACAGCTCAGACTTCAACTAGAGGTAAGAATTTACAAATACTAATTACTAATATCACAGACACAACACACCAAACAAAAACCACAACACAGTGTAGAAATGAACAATGTTTATTTTTCACTTTTTTGGGTTACATTTCAGTGTTAACATATTTGGTTAACCGTTAAATTAGTGCTCATATTGAGCTTATTTTATTCATTGCCAACCATGTCCCTAACCTTGTATAGCTTTCACTCTGAAAACATTCACTAACAAATATGAAAAGATGATGGTTTTAAAATATCATCTAATTTTTCTATAAATAGCCATACAAATTCAAGATGCCCGCCATGATCATGTTACAAATTTACATAAAACATATTTTTTTATGCGTAACAACCATTCATAACAGTGCTCTGAAAATTTCAACACCTAACATTCGTTTTTAAATATTTAGTGAATTTAATTTAAAAACCAGTCATTTAAAAAATAAAAAATGAAAATCCGCAAACACCCTTGGTAATGGGAGACAGTAATGCTCCGGATTGCTGGTCAGCAAAGTGTTAATCAGATAGCGGTGGGAACGATTAGTAGTATGACTCTTCGCTGGCTGTTAAACGAGGGGACGGCGCACGTATGGGAATGTCCTGAGACTAAGTGCAGTGATGTCGGTTCTTAAACTTAACTCAACTCAGTTTAAACTTCCATGTTCTTCCTAATTTCATTTTAAATAACCACTTAAAACTACATATCAAGAATATAACCAAAGAGGGTTTAACAGGAAATAACTTTCGATAAAAAACAACACATTTAATAAGCATATACATATCGTGTACATACCGAGGCAGGAAAGTCGGTTGTTTCTCATAGAACATCAACAATCAACAACACGGGCATGGTGTCCGATCAACCGACGTCACGTCCGGTGTGTAGTCTCGGCAGAAATATAAACAACATTCGTGCATATGAGTAACTTCGGTAAACTCATCGGCAACGACTACTTCTTTTCTCTGCGATCAACATTTGTTATGCATAGCATCCATTGTGATCCAGGGTCACTCAGGCCAACATCTTCCGATTTGTACGATTGAGGTTTCTTTTCTTGATAGGCAGAATCAGATTGCCTTTTTTTCCTGTCCTGGTCTGGTCTGGCTCTTATATAAGGGCTAAGGGCTCTTTCTCTTTCTATCGGCTTTGTTGCCCTAACCTTTGTTCTTACAGGAACTGCCATTGGGAAATGGTGGTTTGACATTTGCCAAATGACAAACCACCACTACTTTGTGGAAGTTCTTGTAAGAATTTCCGAATTATTCGGTGAGTCCTACACGAACACGTAGATCAGAATGAGAATCAGATCATGGATCGCCAGGGTTATCAGCTCCATGAGCCAATTTTGTTTGCAAAGAAAAATGGAACTGGTTAACTTAACAAGAACACAATCACAAGTGATTGAAAGAACATTGCGGATAGAGCATTCATCAGCACATAAACAATAAACAGACACTGATATAACAACGTACAAGAAATGCAAAGTTAATTAGTTGATATATATCCGTCGTCTTCGTCTATATAACGCGAGTTGTCTCCGTGGATATAAACAATGTTCGTGTATCTAACGCGAGCCGTCTCCGCGACTAATAAGTAATAGTAATATTGATATTAAAGTTATCACTGATAATATTTTACAATAACATATTTAACTCCTTACCTAGATATCTCAAGAGTGAATCCTTGAATATATCATATTCTTTTACTTTATCCGTATCATTCTCTGCTGCCATCACGGAGAGCGGTATAACGCTTTAAAACTAACGGATAGTGGAGCCTGTGTTGTCAATGCTACAACGTGTTCATTGTTGCTTGACCTTCACGGGATCAGTTCAAAAGCGAAAGTACAAATTGGAGAAATTTAAGAGTAACGTCCCTTCTGACCTTTAGTCTAACAGTAATACCTTATTTTCTGCATTCCTGCCTCCCAACTCTAGTTTCTACATTGCGATCAAACTCTAATTCCTGCTTTGCCTCTCTACCCTAGTTCCTTCTTTTTCATCCCACTTTAGTTCCCTCCTGCCTTGCTCCTCACTCTAATTTCCTCCTGTCTTGCCATTCCACTCTAGTTCCCTCCTGCTTCTTCTGATTCTTGCCTTGTCTCTCAATTCTAATTCCTGCCTTGCATCCCTACTCTAGTTCCTGCCTTTCATCCCCACTAGTTCCTCCCTCTCCTCCACACTATTTCCTGCCTTGCCTCCCCCACTTTAGTTTCTGCCTTGCCCCCTCACTCTTATTCCTACCTCGCCTCCTTATTAGTCCTTGCCTTGCCTCCCTACTAGTTCCTGCCGTGCCTCCCTACTATAATAGCTCCTGCCTTGCCTCTCCGCTGTAAGTTTAAACTTAAAGGGTGAGAAGTCGATATTTGGGGCTGGTAACATTTATCGTATGAGAAACAAGAAATGCGGGCGACAGAAAGAGTTAAAGTAATAACTAATAAATAGGACAGTTGTAGTTATTTGCTTGTCCTTTACAGGGCCTCGCAGTCAACCCCAGCATTCTTCGGCTGTGTGTGATTTATTAGGCAATTTTTAACCTTCAGAAGTTTGTCATTCCATCCATTATGTGCCATGCCGATAAGCGTTGGCGGTCATGTTTTGCCATTTCACTCGATAACCAGAGTCGGGTATCAGCTCAGGGTTTCTGTCTCGACCATGCCACGCGGTCAGGCCATCCAGGTATTTACTTCTCGGTCTTCCCCTTGGTCTCTTCCCTTCGATCTTGCCAGTTGTCACCAAGTTTTCCAATTCATTTATTCTCATAACATGCACAAAGCATTTTGACTGTCTACGTCTAATGTCTCGAATCAGTTTACGATCTTCATTTGTTTCTTGAAGGACTTGTTCATTGGTTTTTCTGTCTGTCCATGGTATTATTTGCATTTTCCTCAGAAACCACATGTCCACAGCCATCAGATGTTTTTCAGCGTGTCTGCTCATTGTCCATGCTTCACATCCATACAAAAGTACAGATTCTATGTAGCACTTCAACACTCTTTTTCTCGTTTCAATTCAGTATGTTTTTCATCTTGAAAAATGCTACCTTCGCAATGGCAATTCTTGTTCTAATCTCTCCCATCAGATGTTATGACTGTTCAGATAGCTGAACCGATTCACTTGTTTAAGAATGTGCCCATTTACTTGTATATTACATTGTGGTATTTCCTTCTTCCTAGTGACGACCATAATATGTGTCTTCTTACAATTCAATTCTAACACTAGTTGTTCACTGTGTGCAACAATCGCATCTACTAAATGCTCCATCTTCATCTTCAACGGCGAGCAAAAAGTTCCCAATACTAATGGTACCAGCTGTATTCTGTCTAGCCTTTCATTGAAGTAGCTGAGTGTCAGCAAGATCCGTCTGGTCACTCCCTCTCGCGACATTGTCTTACGGTCATGATTATTTATCTGTTCTTCCACATTATACACATGATCCCAAAGGGCTCTGACTACATATGCTTTATGGTGCACCAGTATCCCACCCAGCTGTGTAGACCCAGTCAATCAGTTCGCCAGCTGGTTTCCCAATACACATGCATGTCCCGGGGTCAAGATCCAAAACATACTACTAATCTCCAATTAAAGCATGCCACTCTGCACGAATCATGGCTATCTCCACACTTCGCAGGATGCTCCGTGAGTCCATTATAATAACAGCGTATGTGCTGTTTGTCCTCCAGCCGAAGTGACTGCTTCCACTTCCATGTTCATACTTCTTCTTCTTCTTCTTCGTTCATCCGGAGTTTTTTTTCGGACGTGATTGCGTTGTGCCTGTTTACAGCAGAGCTGCGTTCTTGCGCCGTTAGGCCGACACATCCGACTTCTGCGGGCATTTGTTGACCGGGTTAACCTTCCCGGGGCATTGTCATACTAGATGTGATATCATTGGGATCTTCCCGCGTAGATTCCAACCTTGCCGATGACGTGCTCAGGTTAACTTCTTAGTAAATCCTCTGATGTGTCAAGCGTGCATTGCAATGCCACACGTGAGGTTCATAAGTTGCTGATGTGATTGGCTTAATTGAACTAATATATTCATCATGCTGGAAAATGCTTCGATGTATATCGGCATGTATCATGCATATAAACGTAGACAGTCATGGTTCATCATCTCACATAATCGTCAGTCTTAGATGCGTTTTTTGTGTTCTTGCCACGTATATACCAAGTGCATAAATGCAAAGAATATCACGAACGGACATAACATAACAATTAATGAGACCGTCGTTTAAGAAAGAAATGAACATTATCACGCGCCATGCCGATAAGCGTGGGCGACCATATTTCACTATCTCACGCAGTCACCACAGTCGTGGATCAACTCTGTGTTCTTGTCTCGACCATGCCATGTGGTCAAGCCATCTAGATCAGTGGTTCTCAACCGGTGGGGAATTCCCCCCCCCCCCCCAGGGGAGAATTTTAGGGTTTCCAGGGGGAATGAAGACCATTTCAAGATCGCGTTAATACAAGAACCGATTACTTGATATTGTTTTTCCCTTCATACTTTATAGTTATGTACGTCTCATTCTTCTAAAATTCATTTTATAAAGTCAGTAGACCCACAAATCATGTTTTATGTGGATGTCTAGACTTGTTTTAGTATATGCTATTAAATTTACCTTCCATTTTTTCGTATACTGTGTAGGGGTGGGGGATTTTTAGATAGGAAATATGAAAAGGGGGGGGGGGGATGACGTTCTGAAAATACGGTGAAGGGGGGCACGGGCCAAATTTTTGTTAGGAAGGGTGGGGGGGGGGGGATGACGTTCTGAAAATATGGTGAAGGGGGCACGGGCCAAAAAGGTTGAGAACCACTGATCTAGATATTTACTTCTCTGTCTTCACCTTAAATTAATTAGAGAAATTAGATTTGGTTGTTAAGATTTCTTGTGCAAATTATTATCAGAAATAAGTGTGAAAATTTAATGACAAGTGGAAAAATTGAAGGGGAAAGAAGAACGGGGAAAGCAAAGAAATAAATACCCGGATGACTTGATACTTGGCATAATCGGGACAAGAACACACAACTGATTTAAGACTGGCGATCGTGTGAGAGCCCAGACTTATCAGCACGGCATGTGATAATGATGATGGGCTCATGAGATGGCTGGTCTCCGTGGCCAAGGAATTTACGGACGCAGTTCGTGATCCCATATACTCGCATTAGAAACACAGCTGCGCGCGATTTGACAGCAGAACGCGTTGCGCTGGTATTTTACGAAATGGCATGGGTGCCGGTCGTTCAGAAAGTAATGGCAAACTACTGAGCGTAAACTTGCCAAGACATCAACAACAGCAAAAAATGCTGGTATTTACTGCAAATGTCCTGTAAAGAATATGCAGCTAACTTTTAAACTCAAGACATGATATTAATTTACACAGATGGATCGGCTGTCCGATATGTGAGAAGCTCATGGGCCTTTACGGCTCAGGCCGGAGGGAGAATTGTGAAGGAGGACTCTGGTGCTTTTGTTGAGATCACAAGTAGCCTGATTAAGGAAGTCATGGCAGTAAGTAAAGCAATAACAGTGGCTCGAAGCACAGACATTCACTAGGGCATGTTTCCTTAGCGACCCAATGAGCATGCTCAAGAGGATAGAGATGAGGTGGATCCGAAGAGTGTGGTTGCTGTCTCTGGAGCGGTCTCGGCTGGCAAAGATTAGTTTCATCTTCGTGCCAGCACATGCGGGAGTACAAGGAAATGAGCGGGCTGACAAGCTCGCAGGTAACGCTACTGTGGAGGGCGGACGCGCCATGGACCAGGCTGACATTCTGAATGCTCTATGAGAAGTAAAGCTTTTGCGAGAACCAAGTGATGACTGTGAATCTACAACCATGGCCAGACTACGAGAACAGCAAATTAAAAGAGGTGTGGCCAAACAAGAACACTACACAGGAAGCCACAGAAGATTGATAAACCAACACAGAACTGGTGTCGTTAGCCGCTACACGCTGCGGGATTTGCTGAGGGGATCCGAGCACTTATGGACTGAATGGTTCGATGTGCAATGGGGATGATCTGTCGACTAACTAACTAATTTACTTTCAAAACTGAGATTTTATAAAGATGCTTTAAAAACACGCCCAATAAAAGATGAGGAGAATAAATGTGGAGTAACACATGAGGCAAACCAGCCTTATATCGAAAACACAAAATTAATGTGTTTTGGATAAAGCATCAAAGAATTAAATGGTTCTGACACTTGGATTGAATAGAACAAATATCAACCAGCGGCTGGCTGTTAGTTATTTGGAACAAAACAGGACTTCATGTTCTATTATATTGTCAGATTTTATTCTCACAATGTTCTCAAGGATGTTTGGTCGTCTTCTCATGGATGTCATAGACATATGGTGCTTGATGCATGTATAAATGTTTTAGTTAGTGTTCACCAAGTAGTTGTGTCAATTTATTTTGTGTGGTTTATTTTTTCTTTTTTGTTTAAAAAATTTATTTATTTGTGTGCTCCTGTCCTTGACAAAGATTCTTAGAATCGAAACGTCGGCCGTCCTTTATGTACTATTGTACTTATTTTTTATTTTATTATTTCATTTTATATATTTATTGATTGCTTCCAATTTTGGATAAGTCACACTTTGTCCCCTCTCTTGTTCATAACATATATAGACAACATATTTAAAGAAACCAGTCAAACAGAGACAGCAATAATACCGCATGACGAGAACACAGAAGAAGAACCATCTGCAAATCTAACCATTAGAGAACAGTTTGCGGACGACCAAGCACTAATAGCAAAATCAGAAGTTGAATTACAAGACCGCATGAATGGTCTAGTCTAAACGAAATATGTAAGGAACATAACATGAAAATTAGCACAAGCAAAACAGAGGTAATGACTATAACTAAAGAAGAACAAACAACAAAAATTCACCTAAAAGAACATCCCTTGAAACAAGTAATGAGTTTCAAGTACCTAGGAAGTATAATATCATCAAATGGCAGATCAGAAGACGAGAAAAATAGGTCAATAAGGCAAATCAATTCATTGGACAAATGGCACCAAAACTAAAGAACAAACATGTATCAATAACTACTAAGAAAGCACTTTACAACACAATCTTCCTACCAACTCTATGCTACCATTGCCAAACCTGGACAATGACAGAAAAAGAGAAACGAAAAATCACAACAGAAATGAGGTTCCTGAAAAGAATACTCAACGTATCAAGAAGAGATAAGATCATAAATGAAGAAATCAGGACTAAAGTGGGGATTAAAGCAGCACTAGATTTTATTAGAAAGCAGCAAGTCAAATGGTTTGGCCATGCAAGTAGTTTAGTTTAGTTTAGTTTATGGATCAACATCACGGCACACGGGTGCAACCCATTAGTTCTCCGTTCTCCTCCTAACTCAAACCTGAGTCTGGAGAAACTCAGCTCAGTGCACGAACTCCGTAGCACCGCCGAGGCTCCTGAAATACTTGGGTAGATTTTTAACTCGAAATTTTGCCCGAGCAGCGCCGTTGGGCTACTCTTTTTCGATTTCCAACTGCCAAGGGATTTTTTACGTGCGCAACAATACATACGGGCGTCCGATCTCACTATCCAGAGACCAGGGGAAATTACTGGAAGTCCCGGTGGATTTTTTAAATAAATCCTGGTCCTCACCGGGGCCTGAACCCGGGACCTCCAGCACTCGAGGCGGACACCATACCTCGAGACCACACAGCCCCCCAGAGTTAATCTTAAGAGAAGTCGGATGTGTCAGCCTAACAGCGCAAGAATGCAGCTCTGCTGTATACAGGCACAATGCAATCACGTTAAAAAAAAAACTCTCCGGATGAATGCAGAAAAAGAAGAAGAAGAAGAAGAAGAAGAAGAAGAAGAAGAAGAAATCCATTCTTTTATTCCTTTAGATAATTTGAAATTATATTTGAAGTACCCAAATATATCAAGAGGTAGTCATTCTAAAAGGAGATAGCATACATTTTTATTTTCTGGAATGAGGAAAATAATATTGAGATATATTAAGAAATATGTTATATGTGGCCATGCAAGTAGGTTACCAGTCAACAGCATGCCACAACAAGCAATGATGTACAGACCATATGGAAACAGAGGAAGAGGCCGACCACGTAAACGTTGGACGGAAGGAATAGCAGAGTCCATGGGAATATCGATATATGGAGCCCATAATCGGGCACTCTCACGATGTTTATACTTCACCTTGACACCGCAGGGTACAAGGGGAACACGATGAGATGAGAGACACTTTTTTTTTCCACCTGTGTACGATGGATTTTCTTGCAACGTACGTGCATTGTGTCTGTTTTTAGTATGTCTCTTCTTTTCGCAGGCGCTAAATATACCTAATTGTTTCCAATTCACATGGTTAGTTAGTTGCATGTCCTTTACAGGACGTAGCAGTCAACCCCAGCATTTATTTGGGTTGTTCGTAATTCCTGAGCAAGGTTACGTTCAGTAGTTTGCCATTGCTTTCTGAGCGACCGGCACCCATACCATTTTATATTTAAAAAAAACACAGCTGTGTTTCGAACGCGGGTATGAGGGATTACGAACTGTCCGTAGTCCCTTCGCCAGGAAGCCGGTTATTAGCATTGCGACTCTTCGCTGGCTGTTGAAGATGGGGACAGAGCACGTATCGTATGGGAATGTCCCGAGTGCCGTGATGTCAGCGTTTGACTCAGCTCAATATTATTATAATTCTTTCTGGAACAATAAAGGAATATTTTGGCTTTACTGACACCGGAAATATTACAGCAAAGATCGTCTGCCACACTCTATTTGAAATATCTCGGAAAGAATCTGGGGATAACTTGAACGTCGCAACCTATAATACCGTTGATAATGACCATTGAAAAGATAATTAAAACGACAAGAACCGTGTGTAATTGTTATACTAAAGAATTAATAGTTACGGGTATCTTTTAAGAACTGTAATTACAATATCAATGATCAATATCAATACTTCAATAAGTAAGTCAGCCACGGACACCGAAGTATAACTAAGTAAAGTCAGTGTGAATGAAGTTGATGTTAGTTTATTATTTTAATTTGAATTTTTTTTTATAGAAATGTCAGTAAGTTTAAGTTAACTTGCATTCTTTAGATTAATTCATATTGAATTGAAATCTGGCGATCTGAAAGTGAACAAAGAACAAGAATGCATGAATGTGAATTACTTCTTAGTTATAATAAGTTATATTATACTTATCTTATTTATTATTTATCATAGCGTAGACTATGAAATGAGTTTGACATGAATTACATATACATGTTATAGATTAAGTGAAACTAAAATAAGTTATGAGAACACTGACTGAAGTGTAGAAAGTAGAAAGTAAACGCTGTTTAGTTAATCTTTGCTGTGAATAATAATTAATTAGCAAACCGAAACTTCATTGCATTGAAATCTCCAACTTGGAGAGTTCGTGAAGTGTTTGTTTCCACGTGAGCGCCACTCACCACACGGCATTCGATTAGTGATTACATAATGTTATGTTCAGTTGAAAGTCGGATCATCATAGTTCATTTCAACATTTCTACTGAATACTAGTTACTACTGCCCAGCACATAGTGTCGCAACAACTCCAGCTTACTGTAATATCAAGGCATCATCGTGCTTTAGTGGTCTTATATTTTCATATTGAACGTGTTAGATCTGCCTTCATAATTCATTCAGTGACATTGTCACAGTGTTGAATATAGCATATCATATAGCAGCCCTATATAACAATGGCACACATTTTTAGTGCAATAATGAATCGGATTGGCAAAAACCATTCATCAAAATGGAGTGATATTAAGGTAAATTTAGTTTCTAAACAACTATTCATTAAGCAGATTTACATTATGGATATGGTTTGAATTATTCTTTAATTTAATATTTTACTTAAACTTTCATATTTATATTTTCATATCATATAGTGATTAATCAGATCTATGTTATGGATATGGTTTGAATTATTCTTTAATATTTTACTTATAAACTTTCATATTTATATTTTCATATAGTTTTTCATATAGTTATATTAGTGTGTTTATTGTTTGTGTGCTTACAAAGGCTTTGGCTTTGGCCACAATGTCTATTTTGTTACTTGTGGTCATATTCTAGTAAGTAAAGCTTAGTCTACTTCTCGTTGTTTGGTGGTTAGTTTATTCTACTTAATTACCTTAGAAAGTGACTCTTAGTGGTAAGTTTTATTTTCAAGTAGCTTTTCCTAGTTTTACACATAGTAAAGAAGGATTTATTTCTTTATCTTTGAAAGCTAATAATACAATGGCACGTTGTATTCTAACAGTTAAATTTGAGTTTATAAACATATCCACAAGTATCTGTATTGATTGGCACTCATAGAAGTAGAAGAACCCTGGGAAGGTTAACCTCGTCAACAAATGCTCGCAGAATTCGGATGTGTCGGCCTAACGGTGCAAGAACACAGCTCTGCTGTAAACAGGCACAACGCAATCGTGTCTGAAAAAACTCTCTGCATGAACACAGAAGAAGAAGAAGAAGAAAGTAGAGTTTAGAGGACACCCTAAACAACGTACACATTGAAAGCTGTAGTTAACATTCCAGGATCTAGGAGTGGTCTTTAGTGGTCTTATTTTCTAATTGACAGTGACACCTGTACCATGAACCGCTATTAAAAATCACTTATACTGTAACAATATTTAATATATATATATATATATATATATATATATATATATATATATATATATATATATATATATATATAATCTATATATATATATATATATATATATATATATATATATACTATATATATATATATATAACATTAGTTGCAAATCCTTTACAGGACATCACAGTCAACCCCAGCATGTTTTGGTTATTTCTTGGCAAGTTTACGTTCAGTTATTTGCCATTGCTTTCTGAACGACTGGTGCTCATACCATTGTATGAAAACCAGCACAAGGTCTGCTTCTAAATCACCCACAGCTGTGTTTTGAAGATTTGAGCATTTGAATTTTTTTTTCTTTCAAATAATATTGTCATGAATGTTAGTCACTAGACTAAGAATTGAAAACCCGGTCTGATAAAAAAAAAAAATTCACCTCGTTAACCTTCTTTCTGACCCTTTATTATAAATATAATTGAGGTGGTTAAGAAAATATGATTCTAGCAAAGTGTTAGGAATGTCAATATAATTAAAATAGTTTTCTGTAAATATTTATTTAGTGTTAATTATAGGTATATTTCCCTATTACCAATACAGTATTTACCACGTAATTTGATTAGAGAAATTAGACGTAGACAGTCAAAATTTTTTGGACATGTTATGAGAAGAAATAAATTGAACTTGATGACAGCTGGCAAGATCAAAGGGAACAGACCAAGGAGAAACCGAGAAGTAAATACCTGGATGGCTTGGCCACATGGCATGGTCGAGATAAGAACACTGAGCTTATCCATGACTCTGGTGATCGAGTGAAATGGCGAGTCATGACCGCTTACATTGTCTGGCATGGCACATGATGGATGGATTACCAGTACACATTGTCATCAGGCGAACCCACTCCAACTTCTGAGGTACTTGTAATTTACATCCCCAAGTCAAGGATGAGAAATCAACATTTTAGTCCAACTGACCAGTGTAGGGGTTGAACCCCGATACCTCAGCATCAGCACACCGGAAGTTTAACTGAAGAAGTGCCCTGAGATAATACATTGTCCTATTTAACTCCCCGTAACTGCCATGGGCTTATAAATCAAACTAGTTAAAATATTACTTCTGTAGTTTTCCCTTTAAAAGTTAGTTGTATATCCTTTATGGATGTAGCAGTCAACCCCAGCATTTTTTGGCTGTTCGTGATTCCTGGTTACGTTCAGTAGTTTGCTATTGCTTTCTGAATGACCAGCACCCATACCATTTCATAAAAGATCAACGCAACTGTTTCGAACATGGTATGTGGGATTACAAACTGCGTCCATAACCCATTCACCACAGAGCCAGCTGTTTTCCCTTTACAACCCCCTTTAATTTGAGATATAATACATGTCTGCTACCATATTAAATGTGATATATAATATATGTCTGCTACCATATTAAATTTGATATATAATACATGTCTGCTACCATATTAACTTTTAAGTCACAATTGTGACACAATCTTACTCCCAATTTTTCCACCATCTATTTATCTTTGGTCCAAACCTAGTTTTTGTTTGGCACTGAATCTAAGAATGAATTCTCTTGTCCATTTTTTAACATGAATTCTCTTGTCCATTCGTTAACATGAATTCTCTTGTCCATTCATTAACTTGAATTCTCTTGTCCATTCGTTAACATGAATTCTCTTGTCCATTCATTAACATGTATTCTCTTGTCCATTCGTTAACATGAATTCTCTTGTCCATTCATTGTCAAGATTCGACATCACAGCACTTGGTACATGCTTCATCCCTATCTGCAACAGCCAGCGAAGAATCCCAATAATATTGATTAAAATTCTAGATCTAAGCACCAGTGCTGTGTTACGGTTAGAATGTATTTTAATCTTGTGATTAGAGAAATTAATTGGCTTACAGTGCAAAAGTAAATGACACTAATACACATTTTGAAACGTAATGGTATGTGGTGCTTATCACATTCTTATGGACAGGTCAACATTCTATGTGATATGATCAGTATTACGTCAGCTGCCTTTATTTCTCAGGACATTTCCTGACACACAGCCAGAGAGAGAGAGAGAGACAGACTGCCTCAGAGATAGACAGATAATTATTAACATTGTTTACCCTGCCACCAGAACACCAAAGACCTAGATCTCTGAGACATGAACACCCATGCTAGTTGGCAGGGTACATGATGATGATGTTGGACTCCATGGCAAAGAGATTACAGAAGCAATTCACGATTCAGCATACCCTGCATTTGAAACACAGCTGTGCCTGATTTGGCTGCAGACCGGCATTGCGCTGGTTTTTTTTTTACAAAATGGTATAGGTGCCAGTCGTTCATAAATCAATGGCAAACTGCTGAATGTAAACTTGCCAAGACATCAACAGCAAAAAATGCTGGTGTTGACTGCAATGTCCTGTAAAGGATATGCGACATGTAAAGTAAAAAAAAAAAGCATGTAATAATCTGTTTTGAACATGTTTTGCTGCAGGAACATGAAACTGTAGAAGATTCTCCTGACGTGCACTTTGAACCTATCGTCAAGCTGGCCCTCATAGACACACACTTGGAGGATGATGAGGATGTTTTGTTAAGCTTGTGAGTTGTGCAACTGTCTTGTTTGTTGCATTTGTTTTACCACTTTACCCAGAAGAGATGGATGAAGTATACTTGATAGTTTGTAGTATGAGAGAATGTTCAAATATCTGAAAGATGACTGAAATCTAGATGGATAGCAGGAGATTCATTTGCCATATAAAATGAGTTTGAGAGATGTGCAGATGTCTTATATTTGTTGCGTTTGTTTCACCACTTTGTCCAGAAGAGATGGATGAAGAATACATGACAGTTTGTAGAATGAGAGAATGTTTACAGAACTGAAAGATGACTGAAATCTAGATGGATAGCAGGAAATTCATTTGCTATATAAAATTAGCTTGTGAATGGTGCAATTGTCTTACTGTTTCGTTGCTTTTGCTTTATCATCTTTACCCAGAAGAGATGGATGACAGTTTGTAGAATGAATGTGAATGTTTAAAGAACTGAAAGATGGCTGCAGTCTAGATGGATAACACATAATTCAACGGCCATATAAAATAACTTGTGGTTAGTGGGGCCCATAAGGAAAGCTAAAGAATAGTAATACTGTAACCATGTATGTCATAATAGGCAACTAAGGAGGGTTGGTGTGAGAATGGCTACCTCGCCCTGTACAAAACTCTAGCAGCAAAAGTCAACCATTCGTGAAAGTCTACAAAGGGCTTGGCATGAGTTCTCTGAGCCCTTATGCTTCATTGGGATTGTTTATATTGGAGCAGTGTTTGCTTTGAATTTAAGTGTAGTCCATTGTATAGAGTGTATTTTTAATGACTGCAGTGTTTTGAAAATATTGCCAATCCCAAGTTTTTTATTCACCCTCTGTAAAGTTCATTGCGACATAATTGGTAAATACAAAACTTGGACCTGGCAATATTTTCAAACACTGCAGTCATTAAAAATACAACCTGTACTAATGAAGAATAAGCTTTGCTGGGCTGGTCACTCGACTGACATGCCAGATCACAGGCTCCCTAAATGAATTTTTTATGGCGAGCTGCGTTGTGGTACACACTCACAAGGGGCCAGAAGAAACGCTTTAAAGACACGTTGTAGGTCTCACCAAAAGCTTTTGGAATTTATCACGACACTTGGGAGACTGCTGCCAAAGGCCAAAATTTGTGGCGTACATCATTGTGCAAGGGTGCAGTCACTTGTAAAGGAAACAGGACTGCAAGAGATGTGAAAAAAAAAGCTGAAAAAAAAAACCCACTGCAGGAGATCCTCCTCCTGGAACGTCAAGCATTCAAGCCCACATTGTCAAAGAACAGTTCGAGCCAAGACAGGCCTTACCAGCCATCTTAGAACTCATGGCTCTGAACTTTCAACCCTGCTGGATGAAATGAATGGTGGTCATCATTCTTGATGGTCAAATACTACTACTTTTAGTGCACTGGACTGATTTTTGCGTATGATGATAAATTGTTACATTGTGCTTCTGACAAGGCATAAGTACAATCCATGGCAGTAGCGAATGTTATACTTCTCCATAGCACAAAGCCTGGGCTGAATTTAGAGACCACGTGTTGCCCATGCAGCATGATCCCTCTCACAGCCTGCCTAGTTTACTTCCAGAGGAAAGGTAACATCCGATGCATCTTGAACAAGACAAGCTGTAGAAGCTGCCTGGATCAGCAAATGAGTGCTCTAAATGTCCACCTCTAGGAGCTTCCATCCTAGACAAGTTAGCCGACCAAGGCTTAGGGCTCTGGTCTGCCGTGCCGTGACATTAATTCTTTTGATTGCATTTCCTCACACTAGGATAAGGCTTGTACACTCCCAATTGTACACCTCCATCTGAAGCCATTGGCACATTTTGAGGTGTCAGGTTTGGTAAGCGCCGCCCAACATGCCACACTAACAGAAAGTAGGTAGTACCATCTACTTATATACAGTAGCTCAGTCATATCTAAGACCTGACAGAAAGTAAGTGACAGATAAGAGGGGAATATACTTCATCAAACCCTTACATCTTTCAAGAGATCAAAGAATCACGTAGGGAAAGAATATGTATATTGTAACATACTTATCAAATGTAACGTTTTCTAATCCATATATAGACGAGCCAAGTTGTTTCGCTATGACCTTGAGACAGTCCCAGCATCATGGAAGGAACGTGGAACTGGCCAATGTCAGATTCTGAAACACAAGGCATCTGGTCTCATACGGATCTTAATGAGGAGAAATAACACCCTGAAAATCTGTGCCAATCATTACAGTAAGTGTTCTGTCTATGTTCTTCTTTGGGGTCATCTCTTTACATATAGAATCATCATCATCATGTGCCATGCCGATAAGTGTGGGTGGTCATTCATCTTTCACCATCTCACACTATTACTAGTTGTGTATCAGCTCTGTGTTCTTGTTTTGATCATGCCATATGGCCAAGCCATGCATATATTTACTTCTCTGCCTTCCCTTTGTTCTTTTCCCCATAATCTTGTCAGTTGTCATCAAGTTCTCTAGTTTATTTCGTCTCATAATGTGCCCAAAATGCCCAAAGTTTTCATTTGCTTCTTGTGGGACTTGTTCATTGGTTTTTCTGTCTGTCCATGGTATTTGTGATTTTACTCAGAAATCAAATTTCCACTGCCATTGGATGTTTTCCAGCTTGTCTGCTCATTATCCACGCTTCCATCCATCACATACCATGCCGATAAGTGTGGGCGGTCATGTCTTACCATCTCACTCGATCACCAGTCGTGGATCAGCTCCGTGTTCGTCTCGATCATGCCACGTGACCAAGCCATCCAGATATTTACTTTTCAGTCTTCCCTTTAGTCTCTTCCCTTTGATCTTGTCAGTTGTCACCAAGTTCTCCAAGCCATTTTTTCTCAAACATGCCCAAAAAATTTTGACTGTCTACGTCTAATGACTCTAATCAGTTTGCGATCTTCATTTGTTTCTTGAAGGACTTGTTCAGTGGTTTTTCTGTCTGTCCATGGTATTTTTTGCATTTTCCTCAGAAACTACATTTCCACAGCTATCAGATGTTTTTCAGCTTGACTGCTCATTGTCCACGCTTCACATCCATACAAAAGTATAGGTTCTATGTAGCACTTTAACTCTTTTTTTCTCGTTCCAATTGCTATCATTTTATTGGAAAGTATGTTTTTCATCTTGCTAAAGGCTACCTTCGAAATGGCAATTCTTGTTCTAATCCCTTCAAGGCATCTCCCATCAGATGTTATGACTGTTCCGAGATAACTGTACCAATTCACTTGTTTAAGAACATGCCCATTTACTTGTATATCACAATAGATGGTGGGGTAGGGGTATTCCCTATCAAAGGAGAGGTAAGGTGCCTCCTTCCCTCCGCTAGCCTACGGGACACCCTTGGGCAAGGTGGAGTACCTGTTTAGCGGAGTGGCTAGATAAAAGATGTCCGCTCCTTGTTAAGAGATGGTGTGGTGAAGTGGTTAGAGGGGTGATTGGGGTGGTTCCGTGATGGGTGAGTTGGCCAGTCGTGACAGTAAGAGTTCTCTCTACTTTAGATTTTGGTGTTATTTCTTTGGATATAGAACAGTGATCCCGAAACATTTGTTCTTTGGGTCTCACTTTTAGGCTGGAAGCTAGTTCATAACACCCCTGATTTTTGTTTAATTAAGCGTTGTTAAACATAGTCAGAATTAATTAAGCATTGTTAAACATACATACAGAGAATTAATTGAGCATTGTTAAACATATAAACAGAATTAATTGAATCAATCAATCAGGTGCCGACTCCACAATGAAGATTGGCTGCAATGGATCTCCAACACTGTCTCTCGTCCTGACTATACATTCTGTCAGGCTGATTTTTGTCCATCTCTTAATATCTTCCAACTTGTATCATTGTCTGCCTCTTGCTCGCGTGCCCTCCAGTATGGTTTTCATAAGAGTATCGTGTTTTAACGTGGTCAAAATATTTTACTTGCCTCTATTTCTTTCAACTCTCTCTTCAGGAGAAACTTGTTACTTGTTCCAGTATCTTCCCTTTTACTGTGATGTTCATTGATGACCTTTCCTTTCCACTGCTAATTATCAGATTTTTTTTTTTTTTTGGATGTTATTTAAGCCACATTCTTCTTCTTCTTCTGCGTTCATCCGGAGTTTTTTTTTTCCGGATGTGATTGCGTGGTGCCTGTTTACAGCAGAGCTGCGTTCTTGCGCCGTTAGGCAGACACATCCGACTTCTGCGGGCATTTGTTGACCGGGTTAACCTTCCCGGTAAGCCATATTATATCTATGCTTATTTACTTGTTCCACTAAGTCTTGTAACTTTTGTTCGCTTTCTGCTAGTAGCACGGTATCGGCAGCATACCTAAGATTGTTTATAATTCTTCCATTGATGTTAAGTCTGGGCAGTTCAGCTTGTTTAAAAATTCTTTCTGTGTATAGATTGAAGAAGCTTGGGGACAGTACACATCCCTGCCGTATTCCTCTTTTTACCTCTATAGGCGACAGTTATTTCTGCATCGTATAGATGCCACATGTTCCCAGTACAAGTTACTAATAAGTCTGATGTCCTTTCCGTCTGCTCCTATATCTTGAAGGCACGTAATTAGTCGTTGATGTTGTTCTTTCTTGTAGTCTATAAAACAAACATATACTTTTCTGAACTTCTATATATTTTTCAATTAACATCCTCAAGCAGATAATTGCTTCTCTGGTGCTGCTGTGTTTGTGGAACCCAAATTGTTGTTCAGCTACATCATCTATTTTATGTTAAACTCTTTCTTGTATGAGTAGTATTTTAGATATGTGGCTCATTAAGCTAATAGTTCTGTAATCCTCACAATCAACAGCTCTTGGCTTCTTCGGTAGTGTGATGAAAACGGATGTTTTCAAGTCCTTGGGGATGTACCCAGTATTATATATATCATTACATAATTCTGTGATAGTATCAATGCCAAAGCTGGATACAGATTTTATCATCTCTGTTGTTATCTTGTCAGGACCTGCAGCCTTTCCTTCTTTCATATTTTTAATAACCTTCTCTACTGCAGCCTTTAATATGTTTGGTCCTTCTTGAGTATTATACAATGTTAGTTTATTGACCCTGTTGTCCCAGAATAAATCTTCTGTGTACTCTAATCTCATCTCATCGTGTTCCTCTTGTACCTTGCGGTGTCGAGGTGAAGTATAAACAGTGTGAGATTGCCCGATTATGGGCTTCACCTATCAATATTCCCATGGGCTCTGCTATTCCTCCGTCCAACGCTTACGTGGTCGGCCTCTTCCTCTGTTTCCATATGGTCTGTACATCATTGCTTGTTGTGGTATGCTGTTGACTGGTAACCTACTTGTATGGCCAAACCATTTGACTTGCTGCCTTCTAATAAAATCTAGTGCTGCTTTAACCCCCACTTTAGTTCTGATCTCTTCATTTCTGATCTTATCTCTTCTTGATACGTTGAGTATTCTTCTCAGGAACCTCATTTCTGTTGTTGTGATTTTTCTTTTCTCTTTTTCTGTCATTGTCCAGGTTTGGCATTGGTAGCATAGAGTTGGTAGGAAGATTGTGTTGTAAAGTGCTTTCTTAGTAGTTATTGATACATGTTTGTTCTTTAGTATTGGTGCCATTTGTCCAATGAGTTGATTTGCCTTATTGCACCTATTTTCGATCTCGTCTTCTGATCTTCCATTTGATGATGATATACTTCCTAGGTACTTGAAAGGGATGTTCGTTTTGGTGAATTGTTGTTGTTTGTTCTTCTTTAGTTATAATCATTACCTCTGTTTTGCTTGTGCTAATTTTCGTGTTATGTTCCGTACACATTTCGTTTAGACTTCGTGTGGTCTCGTAATTCAGCTTCTGATTTTGCTATTAGTGCTTGGTCGTCCGCAAACAGGAGTTCTCTAATGGTTAGATTTGCAGATGGTTCTTCTTGTGTGTTCTCGTCATGCGGTATTCTTGCTGTCTCTGCTTGGCTAGTTTCTTTACATACGTTGTCTTTTTATGTTATGAACAAGAGAGGGGAAAGGACACAACCTTGTCATACTCCAGATCTTATGGTGAAGGGTTCTGAGTGTACTCTGTCCATCTATTTTTTTATGTTATGAACAAGAGAGGGGAAAGGACACAACCTTGTCATACTCCAGATCTTATGGTGAAGGGTTCTGAGTGTACTCTGTCCATCTATTTATTATGTTGTTGTTATCAATTATAATTTCTCCATGTTTTCCTCCGATAGAACCGTTTCCTGTTATATTATTTTTCTTCTTTGTAAATGTTCATGTAATTCTTTCGAGTTGTGTTTTATTTCCAGATCCTCTATTTCTTTGCATTTTTTCTGCAACCACTCTTCTTTGGCAACTTTGCACATGTGACGTATTTCTCTAGCTATTAATATATACTCTGGAGCGTTCTTTGCTTTCTTTCTTTGAGTCATTTTGCTCAAGATTTCATTGTTTATCCCTAATATACAAAAAGAATTAAGAAATGTTAAACATACAAACATAATTAATTAAGCATTGTTAAACATACAAACAGAATTAAGCGTTGTTAAACATACAAACAGAATTAAGCATTGTTAAACATACAGACAGAATTAAATATTGTTAAACATACAAACAAAATTAATTATGCATTGTTAAACATAACAAACATAATTAAATAAGCAGTGTTAAATATACAAACATAATTAATTAAGCATTGTTAAACATACAAACATAATTAATTAAGCATTGTTAAACATACAAAGAGAATTAATTAAGCATTGTTAAACATACAGAGACAATTTGTCCTCATCAGTGTTCCTCGTCATCAGATGAACCCACTGAGACTTGTGAGATGCTTGTAATTTATGTCCCTAAGCCAAGATCACAAATTTTAGTCCAGCTGACCAGTGTAGGGGTTGAACCTCAGCATCAGCACACCAGAAGTTTAAGAGGAACAGGCTTTTATCCATTCGGCCATGCTGACCTCATGTCTATATGTATTTATTGATCTGTCCCCAGTTTACCCATACATGGAGCTGAAACCAAACTGCGGCAGTGATCAGGCCTGGGTGTGGTCTACTGTAGCAGATTATGCCGAAGCCAAGAGCAAGGAACACATCCTGGCCATCAGATTTGCCAACGCCGTAGGTATGTATTTTTATTTTTTGGCGCTTGCTCGCTTTGAACTCTGGCGTAGTCTGTACACTATTTCTAGTATCACTGGACTGAATTTTGCGTATGGATTAGCTTTCTCAAATAAGTGTCCCTTGCCATCAGGCGAATCCACGCCAACTTTAGAGGTACTTGTAATTTACGTTCCCAAATCAAGAATGAGAAGTCAACATTTTAGTCCAACTGTCCTGTGTAGGGGTTTTGAACCCCTTGCCTTGACAGCACACGGATGTTTATGGATGTGTGTTCTTATCCATTCAGCCATGCTGACCTCTGTCTTTACTCTATTGTCATCATGTGCCAGGTCCAGAGCTGTAGTGGCTAGATGCTGATCTGGTGATCATGGGTTTGAATCCAGATTCAATTTTTTTAAAAATGGAGCTGGGCTCCCATGTCGATTCTTGTTACTCTAGTAAACGAAACATGACTATCTTGGCATCTGTAAAATTCTTGTTACTCTAGTAAACGAAACATGACTATCTTGGCATCTGTAAAATTCTTGTTACTCTAGTAAATGAAACATGACTATCTTGGCATCTGTAAAATTCTTGTTACTCTAGTGAATGAAACATGACTATCTTGGCATCTGTAAAATTCTTGTTACTCTAGTGAATGAAACATGACTATCTTGGCATCTGTAAAAAAAGATAGTTTGCCATTGCTTTCCTTAGCAGTGACAATACTGGTCAATAACCGTAACCATTGTCTCCAAAAAGTGATCCTCTGCCTGATCTTTGGGCTAAACAGTTGCTCCACCTTGCCTTATGGTACCCCACAAGGTAGCGTAGGAAAGGAGTCACCTTTTCCTTTTGATAGGGGATACCCATATCCTGCCACCTATAACAAAATTACACAGACTGCAGTTGAAAGAGGTACCCAGATACTCTAATTATTTCGTAGCTTCTGGGGAACCATAAGGCAAGCTTGTTGGAACCACAAGGCAAGCATGTTTTCTGTTTAAAACCACAAGTGTGTCACTTACATGACAGGAGTTTGTAATTGGAGTGGCTTGTCTCTTTTTCAGATGGCAAGAAGTTCAAATCTGTGTTTGATTTGTCCGCGGAGGAGATGAAGAAAGTTCTTAAGACTAGAACACTGGCAGCAGAAGAGAAGGTGACGAGTAAGTGGTGTTCTAATAGATAATTTCATGTTTTTCTTTAGATCTTTTTGGGTCGATTCGTTGTGTTGTTATATGTTACCCTGAGATTTACGTTTGCCTGATTGGTGTTCATTGTCAGGCATGTAGACTGTCTGTGTTTATTCTCTCACTTTTTTTTTTTACAGGAGTTACACGGACGAAACTGTTTATTTTATAAGTGGTGTTCTAACTTAGATACGGGAACTGTTCACCTAGTTGGTTGGTTGTTTACCAACGTTCCGCTGGCTGGAGGACAAACAGCACACACATATCGTGATTGTAATGTACTCATAAAGTATGATGAGAAAGGTGAAGACAGGCATAATTAGGGCAGGGTGGAAGAATTCCATTCAACAATCAAAAATAGAGTATCTGTTGTTTTCCACCAGGACATGCTAGTGGTGGGAACAAATAAAAGAACAGATGGATAATCACAGCCTGGAGAGAATAGTGTTGCAGGGAGTGACCACAGGATCTGGTCAACACTCAGGAGGAGAGGTCAAACGGGACACAGACTGTGACTGGTACCACACTGTGAGTTGCTGGCTGTTGAAGATGGCAGAGCATGTATGGAAATGTCCTGAGAGTTGTGATGTTGGTTTTTAACTTAACTCAAGACATCTGTAAGACTGAGTTCTAACTCTTAAGTCTCTGTCATACAGTGATTCTAACTAATAGGTTAATGAGAAATGTGGTTTTGATTTTATATAGAGACTTTCCCCTTGAACTGATCAGAAGTACTACCTCTACGGATTAGCAGGGGTTGATCAGCACAAAGATGGACACAATATACTCGACACCTGGGCATGAACTAGCCAAGCATCAAAAGTCTGACAGGACATGATGGTGACATTCTCCAAACAAGCTGCTATATAGTCAGTACAACAACAAACCATTTTACACGCCTCAGGGAACATTGTGTGTATGGTGCTATATTTAGACCAATCAGCCGTTTGATGTGTCCAGAATCATGCTCGCCGCCTTTACTGCCCAGACATTTCCTAGTACCCATTTTAGGCTGGATCAACCCCAGAATTGGCTTTGTGATGAAAGTGTTACGGATGTTATTCGCAACCCTGTATACCACTTTCAACACACAACTGTGTGCGGTTTGGTAGCAGACTGCCTTGCCTTGGTTTCCATACAATGGTATGAGTGCCGGTCGTTCTGAAAGCAATGGCAAATTACTAAATGTAAACTTGTGCAGGAATCACAAACAGCCAAAAAATCTCCATAGTTGACTGTTCTGTAAAGGATACGCAACTAACTTGACAACCTGGGAGCCCAGCTCAATGTAAACGATTTGTTAAACTTCCAGTTTTCTGTTTCTTAGGTAGCAGGTTCAACCCCTAAACAGATCAATTTGACTAAAATGTTGACTTCTCATTCTTGACTTGGGGACGTAACGCTCTCCTCGTCTTGCCAAAGCACAGGAACAATAGCGTTGTCCAAAAGTGGTACTGAAACTTCACATCCTTGGAGAGGCATGGGGATTCTTGTAACATTAGTTAGACTGGGATTCCACTCTCTGGCCAGGCAACACTCCCAAGAGGTGCTCCAGGGTTTTGACCAGGTTATGGAGGCTATGGAGTGGTCTGGCAGTCTCGCAACCCTGAGCTGTTCTCTTCAAATGTACTGGCACCTGGCCATCTTGACAGATGATACTGTGCTTCAAAATAAAAACAAAAGGCATAATAACCTCTCCATAGCACAAAGGGCTAAATTGTAGAGACCATGTGTTGCCCGTGCTGCATGATCCCTCTCTTGACCTGCTTAGTTTACTCCAGAGGAAAGGTAACACCAGTACATTTGGAATAAGACCAGCTGCAGAAGCCTCGACAGTGCTAGGTACCAGAGGAACATGATGAGATTGTTAATCGTACTAGTGCATGGGTCAGAAACCTGGAGAATGGTTAAATCAGCTACTAGCAACTACAAATTTAATTAATTAATGGACAAACAATGTATATGCAAATGTCCATGAATAGCCACGAATATGAGGACAGAGAGGGCCTAGCTAGATATTTCCAAATAAAGAGTATCACAGAACTACTGCATGAAAATTGGAAATGAGAAGATACAATGACTCCTCAAACAATACATAAGCAGAACTCAAACCCCAATCTAACACATAAAGGTGAAACATTTAGAATTCATTCATTCATCTTGTGCCAAGCCGTTAAGTGTGGGCGGTCATGTTTCGCCATCTCACTCGATCACCAGATTTAGAATAACTGATAAAAATAAATTAGGTATACAGGCACAGAAATTGGATTTAAGAAGAATTATAGAGAGTTGGAATAGAACTAGGATAGAGAAAAGAAATAACATTAAATAAGAATTTTTGTAAAAGTATTTTTTAATGAAATGAGTAAATAAAACAGGTATTAACAAAAAATAAGAAGTTACTCTGAAAGAGAACTGAGGGGAAAAAACACCCCCCAAATAATAATCTTGAGTTGATTTGAGTCAAGAACTTCATATGGCTCGGCACATTCCCATCTGTGCTCCATCCTCATCTGCAACAACCAGCGAAGAGTCCCTATACTAAGTATAGCAGTCTGGTTATGTCTGTATAGCCTTTCCTCTGAGTCCTGAGTGTCAGTCAGATTCTCTGGTCACTCCGTGTGGCACCATTCTCTCCAAGTCTTATTATCTGTCTGTTCTTCTGCGTTATACACATGATTCCAAAGGATGAACATCTGATTAAAAAAATAATAAATAAACAAACAGATTTGTTAAGACAGACCTTATTTGTGCATCTTATCTTACATGGATGATGTGAAACGTGGACAATGAGCAGTCAAGCTGAAAAACATCTGATGACTGCAGAAATGTGGTTTCTGAGGAAAATGCAAAGAATACCATGGACAGACAGAAAAACCAATGACCAAGTACTACAGGAGACAAATGAAAATCGTAAATTGATTAGAGAAATTAGACGTAGACAGTCAACAATTTTTGGACATGTTATGAGAAGAAATGGATTGGAGAACTTGGTGACAACTGGCAAGATCAAAGGGAATAGACCAAGGGGAAGACCGAGAAGTAAATACCTGGATGGCTTGGCCACATGGTATGGTCGAGACAGGAACACTGAGCTGATCCACGACTCTGGTGATCGAGTGAAATGGCGAGTCATGACCGCCCACGCTTTCCGGTATGGCACATAATTGATTGATCTTATATGCTTCTGATTTCTTTTTCACCAAATGATTTCAGATGAGAGCAGTGGGAATGATGACTGCAGTGATGTCGAAGGAGACATCAAAGCTCAAGAAAAGGCAGCAGATGAGGTGATTGGACAGCTGAAAGGGTTAAAGGTAACATCGAGCATCGCACAGTTGGCGTCTGCGTCATGCTAGAATGTTGTAATGAATTCATAAACTGGCCAGTTTGTTGCATTTTTCAGTGGCTGTTTTTTTTAGTATGGCCACAGATCTTTCAGTATTTTGCATTTATCATTGGCTGTGTTAGTAGTGTTGCCACAGATCTGTTGGTTGTTGCATTTTTCAGTGTGTCTTTGGAGTGCCTCATATCTGGGAGGTTTTTCTTTGCATTCATTATTTAGTGACTGTGTTGGTAGTTCAGCCACAGATCTGTCAGCTGTTGCATTTATGAGTGTTTTTGTAGTGGCCCAGATCTGTAATTTTTTTTTTTTGCATTTATTAGTTAGTGGCTGTGTTAGTAGTGTGGTCACATATCTGTCACTTTCTTGCATTAACAGTGGCTGTTTGGGGCATAGCCATATATGTATGTACCAGTGTGTTAGATTTATCAATGGCAGTTTTTGTAGTATAGCCACAGATGTTAGCTTGTTGCGTTTATCAATGGCAGTTTATAAGTGTTAGTTTACACATCTTTTTCTTCTCCTTCCCGTTCCTCTTTTCCATTCTTCTCCTTACTTTGAGCCTACTCCTTATCTTTCCCCTACCTTGAGTTGCAAGGTTACTATTGTTTACTTTCGTTTAGATCCCCCGGTAACGCGCAGGGAAGTTTCTGAACAGTAACTACAAATTAATAGTTGGTTGCATATAATGGAGCTGGACCTTGAGGTGGAGTCAGAAAATGTAACTTCTAGCATGTTTGTCTCAGTTCAGACTACTGTAATATAGTCATGAATCTAGCAGATTGTATTTGATTGCTGTTGGTTTTGTGATCTGACCACAAGCCCACCATCTTGCTATTTTCTGAGTCAGCTTTTGAAATGTTTGCACAATTCTGTCAGCTTCTAGCAATTCTCAGTAATAAATAGTATGTGTAGCCTCAGGTTAGACAGTGTCTGATTGTATGATACACCAACAGATTGGTCAGTGTCAGATGTATCACTGACCATTTTTGTGACGTAGCTACAGAGTTGTCATTGTTGGTCTGTGAACTTATTGCATGTATCAGACTAGACATTGTCTGATTGTAGGATAGACTAGACAGTGGTTGATTGTATTGATAAAGCCACATAATAGTCAGTGTCAGATTTATCACAGAGTTGTCAATGTTATTTATGTGTCATGTTTGAAATGTAACTGTCAACTTTTGCAAATTATCAGACTAGGCAAGTGTCTGATTTTATGATTATACATTTTCTGATTGTATGACACACTCACAGATTGGTCAGAGTGTCAAACTTATCACTGTCCGCTGTTGTAACATGGCTACAGTTTTCAAAGTGTTAATTTATCAGTGTCATTTTTTACATGTAATCATTGATCTGTCAACTTCTTGTATATATTAGTACTAATTTTCTATTAAAAATGGAATCGCAAATCTATCAGTTTGTTGTATTTACAATGGTTAGTCGTGGTTCTAACTTCATGGCAAAGGGTCATCCTATAATGCTCCGTTCCTGTGCCAGGAAATATCACACAAAATGCTCCCCACTGTCCTAAGTGAAATGTGGAATAAACAGCAGTCCTGACAAACCATCACACACAGAAAAACATGCATACAGTGATGTTTATATGGTAACAGCTAATGTTTATCTATAGCACATGTCAAACTCAAGGCCCGCGGGCCACATCCGGCCCGCCGTACAGTCATATCAGGCCCGAGAGGTCACAACCGACGTACAAATAAATATATTTGGCCTAAGAGAGAATTTTAGGCAAACATTTTTTTATGGTCACGATATAAAGTGCGAACAAAATTCCCTAATTAGCAGCCTTCCGAATGATAGGTTACCTGAGAGTGTTCTCGCTTCGATCAGAATAAGCAAAAATAAAAGTTGTGTAGTGAGTTAGTGTTGGTCGTTATAGTTACCTAGCAATGTTTGGGTGCTTGTTTTGGATTGGCGCATAAAAAATAGTAGTGTAATACCCGGATGTTACATCACCTTTTCCCGCTACGGCTATCGGTAGATGAACAATCTTTTAAAATTAAAGCTAGCCTTTAAAATGGCCAAGAGAAAAGTTGATTCTGAAAACAGTCTTTCAAAGCCGCTGGTAGACTGCATATGTGAAAAGTAATTTTGAGCTGTTTCGTAATCCATTTGCCATAGATGTGGAAACTGCACCTGTAAATTTGCAGATAGTTAATAGAGCTGCGGTGTAATGGGACACTAAAGGCAAAGTATGATACTGTGGGGCCTGCACAGTTCACTCGTTTCATTCCTGAAGAGATGCCCCGGCTTCGTCTACATGTGGCACGAACCTTTGAGCATGTTGGAAGGTTATCACCGTTGCAAAAATCTGGCACAATCTTGAGTTAGTGCTCCTTAACCAATACAGAATTGCTTCTTAGAGTTAACATCTTCTGCCTTTAAGACTACCAGTAAGGTACAGGGCCCACTACCATGCCTGCAAAGCCCATCCTTCATAGGCCAGTTCATGGTTGATTGAGTTTGGGCTATATTTTTCTGTAAAGTAGTCAGTCTCACATCGACCCTCTTTAGTCTCATTTTATGACCCACAAGGGAGGTCTCAGTGTATTCTTTAGAAAATAAAAACTGGTACGTGCAACTCTTGCAAGCAAGTGTGAGATAATAGACAGACAGTGTACACACCTTACCAGCTCGAATTCAGCAAACGTAAATCATGGGGGGAAATCGATGATATAAAGAAAAAATGAAAATGTTATAATATGATGCAACAAATCAACATTTCATTTATAATAATCTTCCTCAGCAGCAACTCAAAACAGATCTAAAGAAAAACATGAAGTTAGGATATGTATAACATTGAAACATAAACAGAAATAGTGTATTCTTCTCTCTGGGGTCCAGGTAACATGAGTGGATCCCTTGTTTAGTGTATATTTATTCCAGTATTGAAAATTACAAATAGACAGAGGAGTGCAGTTTGGAGGGTACAAGCCTTATCCTAATGGGAGGAAATGCCACCTAAAGACTAAATGTCATGGCAGGATAGACCAGGTTCAAAGCCTTGGTCAGCAACTGGTCTAGTATGGAAACTCTGACAGGTGGACAGTTATTGCTTTGCTGATCCAACAGCTTCTGCAGCTTGTCTTGTTACAGATGTATTGGTGATACCTTTCCTCTGGAGCAAACTAGGCAGGCTGAAAGAAGGATCATTGCTGCATGGGCAGCAGAAGGTCTCTAAATTCAGCCCAGGTTTAGTGCTTTGGAAAGGTATAACTTCATGTTACAAACTATTGTTTGTCAAGATGGGAGGGTGCCAGTCAGGTAATTGCAACTATCTTGCAAAAGGCATGATATCTGAAAGGGGATGCTCTGTTGTGATTGGATTCCCAAGGCAGGGGTGGCCTTTTGTGAGATAGAAAGCATGCTCACCTGTGGAAAGATGTCAGTTGCATTGAGAGGGTATGTGTGGCATTTGTGCAGTTATGTTTGTATGTCATGGACAGTTGACAGATAGGCTGAGTAATATCTGACGGTGTGTTTTTGAGGAGAGTGGGAAGTATGCCATTTTTGACATATTATGAGGGTAGATGAACTTGAAGGTTTGGTGATGGCTATTGTATTTGTAGGAGGGATTGAGTTCAGAACTGACATCATTGCACTCAAGACATTCCCATATGCGCTCCTTTGGCTAATCTTCATAGCCAGCAAAGGGTACCAATACTAAATGTACCAATTGCAGTCTGTTCATCGGTACGCCAGATTCTCTGGGCACTTCCTCATAATTTTCTCCAGGTCATGGTTTCTGCCCTTCCACACTATACACATGATCCCAAAGGGCTCTGGCAACATCTGTGTGGAATGGCTATCCTTGCTTCAGAGGTCACAGATTGTGAGAATCGTATGGATTTTTTTGCCCTGACCGTGCGGGAGAATGAGCAAGCTGAAAGACTGGCAAGGAATGTACCTCTTGGTGGTAGATGGACAGGGGAGAGGTGGTGAGGGCCCGTGGGCCCAAGTGGAGAAAGCGGGGAACAGATTGAGAACCTGTATGTGGAAAGAATAATAATGCTGGAAATAGGCAGGTGTTCTGGAAGAATCTCATAACAGGAGAAGACCAGAACTTTTAATCAGATAGTATTGGGAACGATTAGTAGTGTGACTCTTCGCTGGCTGATGAACGAGGAGACTGAGCACATTTGGGAATGTCCTGAGTGCAGTGATGTCGGTTCTTAACTCAACTCTCTCATTGTACCACAGCACTCCATCCAGCAGTGCAGACATAGCAAGTTTCTCATCAGGCCAGCATATCATGGGGAAACAATCAAACAGATGCTCCCTGTCTTTGATATTTAGATTAAAGCATACCACTCTGCATAAAACATGCCTATCTTCATCATTGTCAACATGCTCGGAGTCCATTAAATCATGACATGAGTGTTGTCTGTTCTCCAGCGGAACACTGCAATGTCTGCTTCCACCTCCATTCTGACTAGATGTGGTATCATATGCCAGGATCTCCTGCACTAAACACTGTCCTTTAACCTTTGCTACGAATCCCGAAGCACGTGTTTTGCCTCTTAGCACAGAGCAATACATGTATATTACATCACATGGATGCAACGAAATGTAATGAGTTTATAGGATGGTAGGCATGTTATGAAATAAATAAATAAAGTGGAGAACTTGGTGACAACTGGCAAGATTGAGAGGAAAATAATAAGATGAAGGCAGAGAAGTAAATACCTGGAAGGCTTGGCCACGTATGGTTGAGACAAGAACAAGGAGGTGATCTACGACTCTGGTGATTGCATGAGATGGTGAAACATGACTACCTATTTTTCTTCTTCTTCTTTCATTCGCTTGAAATATGCCTATAACTGCAATGTTGTCTCTTGTATGAATGTCTTTTTTAGTTACTCAGCGGTCCATAGAGTTTATCTTTCACTGTCGTCTCTCTAGGTCAGAAGGTTTGCCTAGACATGTAATTTGGGCAGTCTTGGAGTATGTGCTCTGCTGTCTGCGACGCCAATCCACATGTGCACATGGCTGATTCACCAATCTTGAATTTTGTATACATGTGGTTGCGTAATCTATTGTCCTGTTCTGAGGCGCAGAATAATGACATTGTTCTGGCCTGTCCATAATGTGATAGTCATCTTGAGCAGGTTTTGGTGGCTTTCTGACTGATTTGATCATTCTTTTCATTTGGTGGTATGTAACGGGCACATCAGGCTGTTCTTCTTTTGCTCCTTCTTTATGAAGTGGGACAATATCAGCCTATGAGAGGTGTTAGGCAGGGATGTGTAATGTCTACAGATCTTTTTTTCCCTATACAGTGAAAATATTTTCATAAATGTAGAAGATATAAATAGAATCAGCATTGGAGGACGAAACATCAATAAGATTATATATGCAGATGATAAGTATTGATTGTAGACAGGATTTGCAACAATTAGTAGTTGCGGTTGTTGCACACAGTGAACAACTGGTGTTAGAATTAAATTGTAAAAAGACAGATTATGGTCGTCACTAGGAAGAACGAAATACCACAAGTAAATGGGAATATTCTTCAACAAGTGAATCGGTACAATTATCTCGGAATGGTCATAACATCTGATGGGAGATGCCTTGAAGAGATTATAACAAGAATCGCCATGGTGAAAGTAGCCTTCAGCAAGATGAAAAACTTACTGACCAATAAAAAGATGCCAGTTGAAACGAGAAAGAGTGTTGAGGTGCTACATAGAGCCTGTTCTTTTGTATGGATGTGAAACTTGGACAATGAGCAGTCAAGCTGAAAAACAGCTGATGGCTGCAGAAATGTGGTTTCTGAGGAGAATGTAAAGAATTCTATGGACTGACAGAAAAACAAATGACCAAGTACTACAGGAAACAAAATGAAAATGGTAAATTGATTAGAGGAATTAGACGTAGACAGTCAAAATTTTTTGGACATGTCATGAGAAGAAATAAATTGGAGAACTTGGTGACAACTGGCAAGATCAAAGGGAACAGACCAAGGGGAAGACCGAGAAGTAAATACCTGGATGGCTTGGCCACATGGCATGGCTGATCCATGACTCTGGTGATGAGTGAAATGGCGAGTCATGACCGCCCATGCTTTCCGGCATGGCACATGATTGATTAGCCAATTGATCAGCTCTGTCGTTTCCAGGTATTCCACAGGGGATGGTATCCACTGTATGATGACCTTATGCTGACTGCTAAGTTTGGAAAGTAGTGTCCTTAGTAATGGCAATTTCCCCAGACAGGAGCGCCTCGAGTACTGACTTTTGCACCTGTCAATAGCACCACAGGTTTTACCACGGCTGGTATTTAGTAATTTCTCTGTTGCTATCTTGATTGCCTCAATTTCAGCATCATAGTTATGGCAGTACTTTCCAGTTGGTACTCCGGCCGTGTCCCTAGTATTATATTGGTATTCTATGTACATTCCCGCTCCTCCATTTAGAACAGCCATTTGTGCTGACCCATCTTTGTAGACTCGGATCCAGAGGTCCTGTGGGTATTCTTCATCAAGGAAGCCGAGAGTGGCTGTTCTGTGTTGTACACTGTTCTGTTCTTCCTTGTCAAACACTCCTCTCTCTTGTCTGGATTTGTAGTGATAGTCTGTGTTCATCTTTCCATGGAGTTCACTCTGGTATAGTTTTCAGGGGGATACCAACTGTGGACAGATTGGTGTTTTCTCTGCAGAGTCGTTTGACCTGGTGGATAAAACTGCTTCTTTTCAACCGTCACATAGCTAAGTTTTCAGATCTGTTGTTCATAGGGTGGCCTGGCAAGCTGAGGAATTTTTCTGCTTTTATTAGCGTTTTCGTATCTCTGCGCTCTCTCAGTGCTTGTGTCCTCCCCAACTTTTCCATCTCCACTATAGGGGTTGATCTCATTCCTCCTGTGGTGACTCTAAGGGCTTGATTTTGCACCTTGTCCAGCTCTTGTAGTGTGGTTTTTATTGCTGAAAACCACGCAGTTGACCCATATTCCAGGTGTGGTCGTATGCTGTGTTGATAACCTTTGCTAAGTATTTTTCCACTGGCTCTCCATGTGGTTCCACTTAGTTTTCTCAGGATGGCTATTTTCCTTCTGACGTTTGCTATTGCTTTGTTGATGTGCTTTCTCCATGTCAGCCTGTCATCAAATGTTACTCCCAGGTATGTTGGTTCTTTATCTTCTCTAAGGGGTATTCCATTTATCTGGATAATCCCTGCCTTTTGTTTTGGAGAGAGGGTAAATAGAGTGGTGCTGCACTTTTCAGTGTTTATGCTGACACACCATCTATTTGCCCATGCAACAAATACATCTACAGCTCTTTGTAGCGATCTGGTCACCACTGATGCATGTTCATTTGTGCTCCATTGAACTCGGTCATCAGCGTACATTGCCGCTTTAATTCCATGCGGTAGATTAGCAACAACAGCATTGATGAAGATTAGAAAAAGTTTGGGGGACAAGACTTCACCCTCGGGAACACCGTGACGCAGTAGTACTTTCTTGCTCTTGAGTCCGTCTATCTGTACTCGGGCTCTTCTGTTGTGCAAGTATGCTTTCACCCATTTGTACATTCTTCCATTGACTTTTTCTGTTTCTCAGTTTCTTCATCAGACCTTCTTTCCAGACTTTGTCAAAGGCTTTCTTCAGATCTACCCATGTAGCAAGCACCAGCTTCTTCTCTTGGAATGCATCCTCAATTTCTTGAGAGAGGTAGGTTGTCTGATCTTCCGTAGAGTAGCACTGCATAAAGCCAGCTTGCTGTAGCACAAGGATGTTTTTACTTTCAATGTACCACTGCAGTCTGTGATTGATGATGCGCTCCATTGTTTTGCAGAGGCAGCTGGTGAGGCTAATTGGTCTGTAGCTAGAGGCAATGGAACTATCTTTCCCTGATTTTAGGAGGGGTATCATGATTGCTTCTCTCCAGGCTTCTGGAACACCGCCTCAGGTCCAGCTGTTATTGAAGATCTGCAACAGCTTTGCTTTGACATCTGTTCCTAGGTTCCTGATCATTTCGTTGAAGATACCATCTGCTCCTGATGATTTTCTCATTATCAGTTTTGATATGGCTAGCTCCCGTTCGCTGATTGTGATAGGTGCCTCCAGAATCTCATGTACTGTTTCATTCTGTCCTGTATTTTGCCATTTCTCTTGAATCTCTTGTTGTTTCTCTGGACTAATGTCGATATTGTTATCTTATGCGAATGAGACCGCAAAATGGTCAGCTGCTTGCTTTCCTGTTAAGATGTTTCCGTCTTTATGTAGTGCAATTTTTGAGTTTCTCCCTGTGGCCTCATCGTTAAGTTGTTTTATTAGCTTCCACAATTTCCTTATGTCTCTTTCAAAGTTCAGATACTGTTTTCTCCTGCCAGCTTTTCCTTCTAGCCTGCAGCTTGACCCTTTGAATTTTGACTTTTTCATGCTGGTATTTATTGTGGTGCTCTTGGCTGGGTTTGGCCTATGCTTGCCTTCTACACACTTAAACATCATTATGCAGCTGTTCCAGTTCACTACTTCAGTAGGGTTTATGTTTACGGCTCCTCTTGGTACTGTTTCTCGTGCTGCCTATAGTATGTATCTCCCAAACTCATCAACTGCTTTATTTATGTCTTTCTTAGTGTTCAGGTTTCTAGCCAGTATGCTGGTGCGATGCTTGTACATTGCCCAGTCTGCTTTCTTGTAGTTCCACCTCGAGAGGGTGCTGCTTTCACTTACAAGCTCATTTTCTACAGTTAGAAAGTTGTTTCCCAACAATTTGTGTAATGTTCCACTCCAGGTCTGGTGAATGAAAAGCCAGGTCAGGTGTAGTAGTGTGCCAAGATCTCGAGTAGAAAGTATGTGGGTCGGACGGCTTGTTAATCAAGATGAATCTATTCTCCACCTGCCATTCTTCCAGTCTCTCTCCTCTCTGGTCCATGTGATCATAGCCCCAGCTCTGCGAATAGCTGTTGAAGTCGCCACACACAATCCTTTTTTCTGTTAATGGTAGTGTGTCCAGTGCCTGTGGGCGGTCACTTGGACAGTAGTAATTGATCAGAAGAAGGTCTGTATTGCCTGTCTTAAGTTTAAGTGTCTGATACTCAACCCCTTCCATGTAAAATTCAATTTGAGAAGCAGCGATGTTATTTTTTTTTACAAGGGTCAGTATCCCACCCTTTCGTCTGTCCTTTCGGTCAGATCGGTAACACTGGTAGCCTCTGATTTTGAAGGCTATATTTTCGTTAAGGTGAGTTTCTTGCAAGGAACATACGCTTACTTTTTCTTGCTCCAAGATGTTTTCTAGTTCTATTTTTTGTTGACTCCCTCCGTATTCCAGTGCATTATTGTTAGTCTTTGTTTGGTATTGACCAGACGCTCTATTTTCAGGTCCCCTGGCTCCACAGGACATCTGAGAAGGACCTCCAGTAGCTGTGGTTGGACCCTTTCGAGGCATAGGGCCCGGCACTGCACCTGCCTGGGGGTCCAAAGTAAGAGCGAGCACCATAACATTTAGCAGTAATCGGCATATATCATTACGCGTGATTGCGTGGCATCCTGATTTCTGTGGTGCGCCACCTGGCTGGTTGCCTCCGTGTGTCTTCAGCACCTTTCCTTTGCTAGAGGAGACTGTGATCTTACTCGAGTTTAGGTGTGTAGGCACGCACACACGTGTCTGCGCATGCATGTACGTGCATACACATCTAGAGCGTTCTGGTTATTTCTCGGCGCCAGTGACTCGCCGCCGCCCTTTCTCCTATTAGTTAAAACAGCTCCGCCGGGAGAAAGCCAGGAGTTGTCTTTTGCTGCATAGGTGATGAATGCACGCGCCATTGGGGTATTTATGCAAGATTGGGCGTTCACTCCAACCCTGCCCCCGGCTACATAACAGCAACATTTGGAGTCATGACCACCTACGCTTATCGGTATGGCTCATGATGATGCTACCAGTGAATGGCCCATACAACCGAACAAAGGCTCGTCTAAAAGGCAAGACTCTCCCGCCTATCTCTAAATATTAGACCACGGAATGTGTATAGTTCCATTAATCTCTACTCGCCCTTCTCGCAATAAAGTATCAGTAAAGACAAACATAACTTTCTTCTTTTTCTTCATACGTGGGTTATGACGCCTCTCCACAACCACCACTCTGGAGATGTGTTTATTAATTCTCCTGCTAGCTTCTTTCCAAGCCTTTCTATTTGTCTAGTTGGGTTCAAAATGTTGCTGTAATGTAGCCGGGGGCGCAGAGTTGGGTGAGCGCCCAACCCTGCATAAATACCCAATGGCTCGTGCATTCACCACCTCTACAGCAAAAGTCCAACTCCTGGCCTTCACGTGGCGGAACTGTTTTTACTAACAGGAGAAGGGACGGTGGTGAGTCTCTGGCGCGGAAAATAACCAGAATGTTCTAGATGTGTATGCACGTACATGCATGCACAGACACGTGTGTGCGTGCCTACACATCTAAACTTGAGTAAGACCACAGTCTGCTCTAGTAAAGGAAATGTGCTGAAGACGGTAGCATCCAGCCAAGAGGCGTACCACAAAAATAATTATGCTACGCAAGAAGCTAACGAAAGAAGAAGACGACGACTGTCTAGTTTGGTCCCTTACTGCACCCATCCGTCCGCCCTGTTGTTTTCCCTCCATTAACCGCTACACTTAACCCATTTTGTACCAAACGACTCACCACCTTATGAGCAGACCATAACACATCATTATTCAGAACAGGACATTGTAGATTACGCAACCACATGTATACAAAATTCAAGATTGGCGAATCAGCCATGTGCACATGTGGATAGCGCCGCAGACAATGGATCACATACACAAAGACTGCCTAAATTATGACATATAGACAAACCTTCTGGCCTGGAGACACAACAGTGGAAGATAAACTCTATGGACCACTGAGTGAACTATCAAAGACAGTGAAGTTCATACAAGAAACAACATTGCAGTTACTGAGAAATGTCAAGCGAACGAAAGAAGAAGAAGACTGACCATTTGGTGAGTGAGAAAAGGCTTCTGATCGTCAGAAGTAGTTCCCTCTTCCCGGATTGTTTCGGCCCTTTACCTGCTTGACACTTTCTGGACATCATATTGGTAGCACGTTTGTATTGTTCTGCCGTCATTAGCCAGTCGCTGTTAGTAACATGCCAGTCGAAGGCATTCACAACTTTCGTCTCAGGAAACACATGTCCGTTGTTTTCAGACTCTTCCTGCCTTGTTCATTCACGTTCCATGACTTTCTGAAATGCAACTTTTGCTTGACAAAGTCCACTCTAATCTGTCACCAATTGTACAGTTCTACTAACTGAAAATCCAGAAACGGTTCGACTTAATGAAATCTTTTGTTTGACAGATACAAATCGGGCCAAGTTCGTCCCGAAACCAGTTTTATGGGCTGAATGTTTTCATTAAAAAAAAAAAAAAAGACACACACACTCACTCACTCACCCACCCACTCACTCATTCACTCACTCACACAATCGTACCGGAAACCGGAACGTCTGGAATCTATAACCAACGCTATATTTCAGCATGACTGAGGAAAATAGATAAATTTTGTTTTAAACTCCTATTGGCCAAGATGCTGGTCTCCCTGGCCTAGTTAGTTAACGATTTTCTCCATAATCCCGTATATTCACGCGAGTAACGCAGCTGCGCGAGATTCGGTAGTGGATCACGTCGCGTTGGTTACTTACGGGGGTATGTGAGCCGGTCGATCAGAAAGCAATTGCAAACTACTGAGCGTAATCTTGCCAAGACATCAGTAGCAGCTGACAAATGCTGGTGTTGATTGCAATGTCCTTTAAAGAAAGGGTCACGAATATGGAGGATAGGCAATGAAACGGTTAAGGCCTCTGGAGTGTTTATGCTCGTGGCCACCGTTTGCATTGGCATTTTCCTTATTTTTAATCCGGTAGTTTATGGTTCCGTCGCCCTGCTACTGAGTGAGTGCGTGGCGCGACGTTGTGAGCTGTGAATTTCGTGTGAAATGCTTTTAAATCTGCCGGAGTTTATAGAGCGTAAAGTGCATGTTCAGAGCAATGGCGGCTGGCAATGTCCCAGAATTGACCGGTCTTTGTGCCTTATGCAGAAATGTGCTGCTACTGGTCTTCTGGTTGACTGCCGCTTCCTTTGACGATGAACGGTGTTTTCGTAGAGGACTTTTGTGTTGGCATTCTGGCAACGGCATTATGTACAGTGAAATGTTTTTTCTTTACATCTGTTCGAGGTTGTTTTGTTGCGTGAAGTACATTTCGGAGAAAAAGTGGCGTGGCTGGCTAGAAAACATCTAGAAACGGAACAGCAACATCTAGAAATATCGAGACTTCGTAGGCTAACATCTGGTTGGGATAGTGACTGCCGCTTCTATCAAGGATGAACTGCGTGTTTCGTAGAGGACTTTTGTGTTGGCATTCTGTACAGTGAAAGTTTTTACATCTGTCCGAGGTTTTGTTGCCTGAACTGCATTTCGGAGATAAAATGGCGCGGCTGGCTAGAAAACATCTAGAAACGGAACACCAACATCTAGAAACATGGAGACTTTGTAGGTGAACATCTGGTTGGGAAAGTGACTGCCACTTCCATAAAGGATGAATGTTGCGTGGAGGACTTTTGTGGTGACATTCTGGTGGTGGCATTATGCAGTGTGCCTGAGCGGGCTGTTGTTTGTCGAAACTCCTGTCTTTTCCACATTTCACATGGGGCAGTGAGGAACATTTTATGTGATATTCACTGGCACAGTAACGCAGCATAATGGGGGCGACCCGTTGCTGTGATGTTGGAACCGCGACTGAACTGAACTGAACTATGCTGAAGGTAAAAAAAAAAAAAAACTGGCCAAGATATATTGCCAATGGTGTTTTTATTTCTTTAAAAAAAAAAGCAGTTCATGCTTGTCCTATTATGTTCTTTATTTCTGCAGTTCACGTTGCACCGAAATTTACCGTATAAAATCAGCGTGCAAAAACATTCTTCAGCACATACATCAGGAGTTAAGAAACTCTCAATTTTGAGCTTTGACAAATAGGTTTTGCCATGTCGCCCACGTGGATTTATAACCAGTTCCGGGTCAAGGGGTTATCTGGGCGAGTAATTTCCCCTGAGGTTACGTTGACGGGGCAGGCAGATTTTCGCGGCCTGTGTGATGAATCTTTGCTTCCGGTGTCACGTGTTCACCCCCTGCTATACGTAACACCATTTAACAGATGCATAGTGTGTGTGTGTGTGTGTGTGTGTGTGTGTGTGTGTGTGTGTGTGTGTGTGTGTGTGTAATTTGTGTGGTTTGTTTACTATTGAATGGGTTGAGGAAACTGAAAGTGTCTTGTAGAGCACATGTGTTAAACTCAAGGCCCGCGGGCCACATCAGGCCCGGCGTACAATCATATCATATCAGGCCCGCGAGGTCTCAACAGACGTACAAATATATTGGGCCCGAGAGAGAATTTTAGGCAAAAATATATTTTGATGGCAACGATGTAAAGTAAATCAAATCCCCTAATTAGCATCCTTGCCAAATGATAAGAAGAACGAGATACGACATAAGGGCCCCCAGATACAACCAATTCGGTACAGCCGACAGTTGAACGGGGCCATTCGCCTCTTGAGCAAGCTAGCAAGCATGTTTAAAAAAGGTTTAATTTTCTGCTTACAAGTGCCCTCAGAAATCGGAGTGGGTTCGCTTGATGACTAGGCACACTGGCAATAGGGAGAGCGAATCCACACGCAAACACCAGTCCAGCGCACTCCTCAGTAGTGGCAACTACTAGAAGTGGTAGTATAAGTGTGGACTACCTTTGAGTTCAAAGCCAACGAACACAATGGAAGAAACGATCTGTAATCGGCGATTAATATTCCCCGGGTCAGGGGTCGTACAGGAGAATGAACTTGGAGAAAGAGTCTCGGAGTGTCCTTCTTTGATTTGCCAAATCCCATTAACCAATTCAGTGCAATAAGAAAAAAAAAAAGAAGTTTAAAACAAACATGGCACACAAATCTGAACAGGCATTATGATATAAATTTCCATTCACTGAGTATTGTAATTGCGGAGGATACATAATCAAAAGAAATAACACAATGACCATAGCATGGCGATATATTTTCCTTTTATTTAAATGGGAGATCACGTGTGGCAGTATACAAGGTGTTTGTAAAGTCTCACTATATAACGAAGACACAAACAATAGATTGCACGATTTATTGCCTGGCATATTTCGCTGCATCTCGTCAGGTACATACTGCAGAAATCACACAACTTACGTGAATTAACTAGATAAATCCTTCAAGTTGAAATATACACATATTCGCACAGTAATGTCACTTGTCTACCACGGTAATTTTAAGCTGACTAACATGTCTTTCTGTTTGCACAATTCTGGCTTGCGTTGATAGATCATAATTGCTTCTGCAAATTTTAACAAGCGAGTATTTTGTGTGTTAAACAACACGCGAAATGCAGTGTCTCTGTCCACGACATGGCCACTGTCGACAATGTGCCTACCGATTGAGGACGCCGGGAGCTTCCGGTGTGTCGGCCCCACGAGGCTAGCATTTCCTGTGTGTTGTATCTTGTTGACCCATTGAGGTATGTGTTCTGAAACCCGTTTGTTAAGCTGTCTCTCTGTTCTACCAATGTAAACGGCCTGGCATCTACATGTGAATTGGTAAATACAATTGTTTGTGGCGTACAGAGGAACAGGCTCTTTGACTGCTGGTGTACGAATCGGTACGGTTTTATATCTAATGACTGGAGTTGCCGCACAGAATGTTCGACCTACTGCTGTAGTAAGCCGGTCTTGTATACGTTGCATTACGTCATCCCCTCGAAAGGTTAGCTGGATGAATACCTTGAGTTTAGGGACTGTAGTTACGCCTGCTTTGGGTTTGGGCTGTTGGCAGTGGCGCTTTATAAATCCTGTGGAGTACCCATTCAGGTTTAAGACATTCTTCAGAGTTTCAAATTCCTCTGTCAGTGTGTCCTGGGTGCATATATTTCTAGCACGGTCAAACAAGGAAAGAAAATGCTTCGTTATTCAAATTCACTACGGGAAAACATTGTTTTGAATCTCACTATATAAGTGGTTGTTAACCTTTTTTTGGCCCATGCCCCCCCCCCCCCCTACCATATGTTGAGAATGTCATCCCTCCCCTTTCATATTTCCTCCCTATAAATCCCCCCTCCCCACCCCGCCCCTACATAGTACACGTAAAAATGGAAGCTAACTTTAATAACACATACTAGAACAAGTTTAGACGTCTACATAAAACGTGATTTGTGGGTCAACTTACGTTATAAGATGAATATCAGAAGGGCGAGGAGTACATAACCGTAAAGTTTGGAGGAAAAACAATATCAAGTAATCGGTTCTTGTATTAACGCGATCTTGAAATAATCTTCAGCCTCCCCCCCCCCCCCCCCCCCCCCCCCAACCTAAAATTTCCCCCTAGGGGAATTCCCCACCGGTTGAGAACCACTGCACTATATCATGTATGCAGCAAAATTTGAAACATTCTTTCTTCCGTTGACATCTTTCTGTTTGGAGTGCAAAGAATTACCCCAGCAGAAGACAGCCATTCGCTGCATATTGCTTCGCGATGGACCGTGGAGCATATTGTTTGATGACATCGTGTACTTCGTTTTTCAAATCTATTCTACAAAGTGTAGTGAGACTTTACAAACACCCTGTATAGTTCTTCGGCAGTGAATCAATTAAGATGGCAGAGCTAATCTTACAGATTGCGCTGGTGTATCTGACAGCCGAAGGGATAAATACACGCCTCGAGAATTACTGAAAACCCCGATTTATTCAGAAAAGCCGATAAAACAGGTGACAAAATAACATGCTCATAATGTGCTCACACTTGACATCAGGAGGAATGTCAAGGATGCCCGGGCTATAGCCCATGGTTTTGTTTTCATTACTTCTCTTTGAACTCAAGCGTAGTCCGTACACGTGCTGCTAAAGGGTGTATTTTTAATGACTGTGCATGGTTTGAAAATAGTGCCGGTTCAAGTTTTATATTTACCTATTATGTTGCATAAATTTTATAGAGAGTGACTACAAAACTTGGACCGGCAATATTTTCAAACACTGCACAGTCGTTAAAAATACACCCTATACTTCTAGTACACTGGATTGATTTTTGCGTGAGGAGTAGCTTTCTCTGTTGCCAGTGTCCCTTGCCATCGGACGAAGGCTTCTCCGACTTCTGAGGTACTTGTAATTTACGTCCACCAAGTCAAGGACGAGAAGTCAACATTTTAGTCCACCTCGTGTTGAACCAGCTACTCCGGCATCAGCACACCGAATGTTTAAGAACAAGCGCTCTTATCCATTCGGCCGTGCTGAGCCCATGGCCGGTGTGATTTTAGCGACTTGAGCAGCTGTGTGAAATACAGTAGATGTGTACATGATGGGAAACGAACCAGGGGGACGATACACGGGTGTCATAAACCCAGCGGACACCCTACTCAAATTCCGCGCGATTGATTAAACCAATGAATGAATCACTGAAAAACGAGAAGTAGTTTGAGAGCTTTACCAAAGCACGACTACAAAAAACAATAGACGTTGCGGCCAAAGCCTTCGTCAGCACAGAACAAACAAACAAAAATAGATTAACAAATACACCATCGAAACTACATGACAGTACAAATTTCAACTTATCTGTGTTCTAGCTTGAAACGGCTATCCATGGGTGGAATAAAACGGATGTTGTGGTTAACGGGGTCAACTGACTAAATGTCAGTACAGCCAGAAACTCGGTAATTGGCTAAGCCAACCGGTGAGGGAACCCACGCTGGGGGATGGGGGTGCGCCCAGGAGAGCGAATGGAAAAATATGGATGTGTAACTCTGGGGCGATGTAACGGATGCAGTTCGCAATTCCGCACGCCAAGTTGTGGGCAATATGGATGCAGACCAACAAGCGTTTGCTATCAAAAAGTAGCACAAGTGACGCTTGAACACAAGTTCAGAACGCAATGAGAAGCGACCCCACGCAAACCAACCAGGAAGTCACAGAAAGTAGAGATAATGCTGATGTTGACTACCACGTCCTGCGAAGGACATGCAACGCTTGGAAGTGGACTATACGATTGCGGAGATGGGGGGAGGGGGAGGTGGGGACAAGGGGCGTAGGGGACTTAAATAAAACTGTGCTGGACATTGAGAAGTCGTCAACGCTGATAAGCCAGCAAAACACTGGCGCAAAGAAACAAACAAACTTACCTCGCACCATGAACCACCAGGACAATAACCAATGCCACACGGGCTGGTTGCACCAAGGTGGAAAGTTTCGTTTTTTTCTCAAAATGGACCTGGAGGCCGTGAGGGTAGAGTGAACTCAACTAGAAGATAAGACGGTTTCCCAATGTCTTGCGATCGCGTTCGTGAGATGTGCACGATGTTGTCGCCGTAACACGTATGTCGGCAACCCCACAGTGGTCGGAACTGTTGAAGTATAGGGGTACCGGTTTCTTGGCACCACTGTCGATATCGAATAAATGTTGTCTAAATCTGTCCGCCAGACGAAGGCCTGTCTGTCCAAGATACACCCAAGTACTTCCTAAAGAGCAGGGGTGAGGGTGGATCGAATTAGCCACGAAAATAAGTACAGGGTACTTGAATAACAAAGACAGAAAAAGAATTGATAACGATGTAGGTAAGTAATCATTACCCTTTCCTTCTACAAACCCGCATTGTTCTTCCTCTATTTCAGGTTGTAATTTGTTCCTCACTCTTTGTATGATAATTCGTAGCAAAATCTTTGTGATTTGACTCATTATACTAATTGTTCAATGTTGATCACATTCCAAGGCTCCTGATTTCTTTGGGATTGCAATAAATACAGAGTTACATAATTCAGAAGGTATATATCCAGTATCATATAATGTGTTCAGCAGTCTGGTGACGTGATCTAGTCCATATTCTTCTAAAGCTTTAATCATGTCTGTTGTGATGTTATCTGCACCGGGGGCCTTGCCAGCTTTCATATGCTTAATAATATTTCGAACCTTCATCTTCAAAATTGGCGGCCCTTCATTATTAAATATAATACCATACTGTTCCTCTCTGTTATCATCATAAATGTTTTCCACACAATCTGTCAAAACATGTAGAATCTGATCTGTTTCTATTATGATTTTGCCATCTACAGTTTTTAGACACCCTGTAGATGTACTTGTTCTTTTATTAGTAAGTTCCTGAATTCTTTTGTGCACTAATTTGATATTTTGAATATTGTGTTGTTTTTCAATTTCTAAGCACTTTTCTTCAAGCCATGCTTCTTTTGTCTCCTTACATAATATTCTGACTTGTCTGTGGATTTCTTCATATTTGGCAGAATTATTTTTGTTGAGTCTTCTTGTTTCCATTAGGTGTAAAATTTCTTCAGTCATCCATTTCTTACGACCCTTTAATTTTGGAATAGTTGATTCTGCTGCCAAACTGAATGAATTCTTCAACATTTCCCATTGATCATCCACATCCTGGAATAGGATCTCTAGATCAGACAATATATCAAATCTGTTCTGTACTTCTATGTTGAATTTGTTTTGTATTTCCTTGTCATTTCTCAATGTATACAAATCATATTTAGTGTTTCCTGTTATATACTTGCCTTTCTTCAACTTTATCCTCAATGTTCATGTAAATAATCTGTGGTCACTATAACAATCAGCACTGGGAACTGTTTTTGCTATTGTTAACGCGTTTCTAAATCTTCTGCTAATCAGAATATAGTCAATCTGGTTTCTAATCCTGTTATCAGGACCCCCCATGTCCATAATCTTCTAGGGTGGTGCTTACACCAGGTGTTTCCTACAATCATCTCCTGTTCTTTTACCCACTCTACGAGTTTGTATCCTCTTTCAACATCTCTCTCCTAAACCATAGTTTCCTACTGTGCATCTATCCCCTTGAAAAAATATATAATAATAAGATAATAAAATAAAAATAAGTATTATAGGACACAATAAACGACGTTTCGATTATATAAATCTTCATCAGGGACGGGAGAACACAAACGGATCTAAAGAAAAAAAAAACATTATAAAGTAATATTAAAACAACGTCTTCTGTCAAGAAAGCACAGAAGTTAAGCTCAATTCCGTTTAGAACGGCGCTCTTTTTCTACAAAGGTTGAGTTCAATGCAGCTGTTAAAAGTACTAAATAAGAAATGTGTTGCCAAAGGTGAAACCGTCACTTGTTATTACTGCCTATGGTTCCTTGCGATGTAGGACAGTAGGATCTTGAGGAATTAAAGACTGACTGGCTAGTGCAGTCGCCGCGAACTGAGCAGGTTAGGGTTTTTTAAAATATCCATGACCTTCCTTACCGAGGATTTGAACCTGGGTCTCCCGTATTAGAGATTGGCGTTCTAGCCACTCCACAAGCCGTTCCTCGACTTTCGTTTACTATATGAAATATAGGTCGGCGTGGCTGATAGCTGATTACCGGTTTCGTTCTGAACAAGATACCATGGATCTTTCCAAAATATGAATAAAATTAATGGAACTGCTGTAAAGCTGTGGAAATGTAAACGATATAAAATAACACTAAGTAATGCAGCTTTACAGAACATAATTACTAAAAATATAGGACGTTGCAGCGACTAGCCTTCATCAGCAAACAAATACTTTCACAAAACACAACATATAATTACAGAGAAGACCCTCCAGTGACTATATTAAGGCATAAGAAGGGGATGAGAAGAATAAAGAGATGAAAAAATTAGAACAATGAAGAGAAAATAAATATATGAAAATACATTTGTTTATAAAAGTCTTAAAAGTCGAGAGGGTCGATTTGATTGGGCCGGGTGTTTGTTGCCATATGGCTCGGTCACTTTCCACAAGACGGCTTATCAAAAGCATCGCACAAAGTACGAACTCCGTAACTATAGCGACGACCCACAGAAGCCTCCGGAAAAAAAATGCACTCGTGAACCAAAAGACGTAGCCCGGAATCGAAACCACAATCTTCAGAGCGCGAGGCAGACGGCGTGACCACTTCGCCACGGAGACTCTCCAGATTAAAAAAAAAATAGTTGCATATTCTTTACAAGACGTTGCAGTAAACACCAGCATTTTACTGCCGTTGTTGATGTTTTGGCAAGTTTTACGTTCAGTAGTTTGTCATTGCAGTCTGAACAACCGGCTCCCACACCAACACCTTAAAACCAACGCCACACGGTCTGCTGCCAAATCGGTCACAGCTGTGTTTCGAACGCCGGTAAGCGGCATTGCGAATCGCGAAAGCAACGCCATCGTCGCGGAGACTGGCTGCCCACATTTGTTTGCTACTTATCTCAGAATCCCAGGCTGTGATAACTGACATGAATTTCACCTTGATAATCTTGTATAGACAGCCTTGGGAGTCTGTGGGTCATGGGGACCGGGGTGGGGATGGTAACGGTTCAGTGAAGAGCCCAGGTAAATGAGTGGAAGTGGTACATGCAAAAGGGTGGAGGAAGGTAAGCCGGCAACTGGAAGCAATAGAGATGTGATGGTGGTCCGAGAGTGAAAAAACTAAGGAGTGCCCCGGTGGATGTCTGTACAATGCGTATCAAGATTAAATTGATGCAAGCATCAAAACCTCGGATTCTGAGATAAGTAGCCAATAATATATTTTCAAATGTTCATTTTTTCTTCATTGTTTTCATATGTCATCTTTTTATTCTTCTAATCCCGTTCTTATGCCTTAATGTAGTCACTGGAGGGTCTTCTCTGTTAATATATGTTGTGTTGTGTGCACGTATTTGTTTGCTGATGAAGGCTAGTCGCCGCAACGTCCTGTATTTTTCGTAATTCTGTTCTGTAAAGCTAAATTAATTTGTGTTATTTTATATAGATTATGGATCTTCCCAAGAACTACTGGTATCTAATGATATCACGCGTCTCCCTGATCTCTTGGTTAGTGAGATAAGACACCTAACCTTCTCGGACACCGGCGAAAATTGGAGGTCTGTTGTGCAAGTTGTGCACGTTAGAAATCCCGCAGTGGTTGGAGATGGCGAGGAGTAGATCTTAAGGCGATCGCCTTTGTAAAATTGTTAAGAAAGAAAACCTACACACTATAGGTTTTCTGTTTTGCACGTGTTGGGCACTCGTGTAACCTGGCATGGGATCTGTCTCGATGAAGTAAGTCTGACACAAGTGCATGATTGATTGAGGTGCATGGTTAGTTGTGACGGGCTGCACGCAAAACAGCGAAGAAGAAGAAGAAGAAGAAGAAGAAGAAGAAGAAGAAGAAGAAGAAGAAGAAGAAGAAGAAGAAGAAGAAGAAGAAGAAGAAGACACTGAAGACGACGAATAAGAAGCAGCAGCAGAAAAAGCAAAAGAAGATGAAGAAAAAGAATATGTTGAATAAAGCAATCAAAACAGCAATGAGCATTCTGTGTAACATCCCTGCCCACGGAAGTTAGGAAACCAGTTCTAGTTTATTATATATCGCCCGGAGGTCAGCGTGGCATAACGGATCTGAGTGCTAACTTCAACTGATTCAGTGCCAGACACAATGTAGGTTTGGACCAGACAAGGTACACAATCAAATGAACAAGTATTGTCATGTAAATTTCCTTTCACTGAGCATCGAAATTGTGGAAGATGACACGAAATATATCAAATAATACAATGGCTGTAGTATGACGATATATCGCCCTTATGTCCAAATGGGGGGTCAAATTTTGCGGTATATTATCATTCGACAATGAATCACTGAATCAGCACATATTCGGTGTTCTGATGCCGAGGTAGCGGGTTCAACCCCTACACCGGTCAATTGGACTAAAACTGTTGGACTACACTGTTAACTTCTCGCCCTTGACTTGGGAACGTACATTACAAGTACCTCAGAAATCTGGGTGGGTGGCGAGGGATACTGGTAATAAGGAAAGCTAGTCCACACGCAAAAAGCTGTCATGAGCACTAGAAGTAGTGGCACGTGTATGGACTACGCTTGAGTTCAAAGCCAGCGAACACAATAAAAAGAAATACTGTCAATCGAAGGTGAGGGCGGTGAATCATGAACACTGAATATTAGACAACGAATTGTGTGACACAGAGATATAGTGTACGCGTACAATTATAAGAAGCCTATATCAATCAATCCATCCATCAATCAATCCATCAATCAATCAATCAATCAATAAATAAGTCAATCAATCAATAAGTCAATCAATCAATCAGTTGCCGTTCCACAATGAAGGTTGTCTGCAATGGATCTCCACAACTGTCTCTCGCCATTCGACAGAAATCTTTCAATATATGTGGCACAAGATGTTGATGCCACTGTCTGTCTGATAACATCATTTCTTATTCGGTCTCGGAGTGTTAAGTTGGCAGCTCTCCTCAAGCATATCATTTCACCGATGTTCTTCTTCTTCTTTCTTCTTCTTCTTTCGTTCGCCTAAATTATGTATAACTGCAATGTTGTCTCTTGTATGAATCTAACAGTCTTTTTTAGTTCATTCAGCGGTCCATAGAGTTTATCTTCCTGGACATCTGAGAAGGACCTCCCTTATTTGTGGTTAGACCCTTACGAGGCATAAGGCCCGGCACTGCACCTGTCTGTGGCACCAGAGCAGGGCGAGCACCATAACATGTAGCAGTTGTCGACATAATTCACGGCGTTATTGCGTGGCAGCCTGATTTCTGTGGTGCGCTTCCTGGCTGGCTGCCTCCGTCTTCAGCACCTATCCTTTGCAAGAGTAGACTATGGTCTTACTCGACACACGAACACATAATGCTGTTCCTCCGGTCTGTTATTTATAGATACAACCAAAATAATGACTTCACCGCCAGTGTACAACAATGTTGATTTTGCTAAAGATTAATGACTATTAATACCGACTAATATTAACACGGCGCTTCCCCAAGCAAATGACTCGCGAGTAACGAATATAAGCGTAGCTAAGAATATCAATATCCAGATACGATATGAAGTCAATTCACACAGATTGCTGGTGATTAAGCACAACTGAATCTAAATAGTGAAGCTTCTTCTGATATTCTGTACCGTGTGTAGTTGGTGATCATGTCTGTCCACAGTCTTCTGTCTCGTGTACTGCCAATCCTCTGATATTCCATGCAGTGTGGCTTTGGTTATCATGTCTGTCCACAGTCTTCTGTCTCGTGTACTGCCAATCTTCTGTAGTCCATGCCGTGTGGTGTTGGTGATCATGTCTGTCCACAGCCTTCTGTCTCGTGTACTGCCAATCATCTGACAGTTCATGCCATATGGCCTTGGTGATCACGCCTGTACACAACATTCTGTCTCGTGTACTGTTAATCTTCTGATATTTCATGCCGTGTGGCGTTGGTGATGTTTATCCACAGCCTTCTGTCTCATGTACTGCTAATCTACTTATAGTCCATGCCGTGTCCACACCGAGTGGCGTTGGTGATCATGTCTACATACAGCCTTCTGTCTCGTGTACTGCTAATCTACTTATAGTCCATGCCGTGTCCACACCGAGTGGCGTTGGTGATCATGTCTGTCCAGAGTCTTCTGTCTCGTGTACTGCTAAACTTCTGATAGTCCATGCCGCGTGGTATTGGTGATGTCTGTCCATAGCCTTCTGTCTTGTGTACTGCCAATCTTCTGATAGTCCATGTCGTGCTGTGTTGGTGATCATGTCTGTCCACAGCTCTATGTCTTGTTTGCTGCCAATAATTTCTGATACTGATGTTCCTCCATGTAATGCTGTCTAACTGTCCATCCTCTTGTCTCTTGGTGTCGTCCTATCTCCTCTCCTCAACTTTCGCTTTGTAACGACTAGGTAGGTTGGGAGGCAGATATGTGGACAGACAGACAGACAGACGGGCGGGCGGGCGGGCGGGCGGGCAGGCAGGCAGACAGGCAGATAGGCAGACAGACATACGCAGGCAGGCTGGCAGGCAGGTAGGTAGGTAGGTAGGTAGGTAGATTATTGTATAAATCGACAGTATGATGGATAGCGGTCTCTCTGGCCGAGAGGTTACACCATTTTCTCCGTAATCCCGTTTATCACGCAGAGTCTCGTAGCGGGTGAGAACTGGAAGCGGTTCTACCCCCGTCGGTGACTTGCGGTATAACTGAGCCGGCCGCTCAGAAAGCAATGGCAAACTACTGAGCGTAATCTTGCCAAGAAATCAACAGACAGCTGAAAGATACTGCTGTTGACAGCGATGTCCTGTAAAGGATATGCGAATTAACAAAAAAATATGATGGATAGACGGGCAGACAGAACTACAGATAGATAGCCAGGCGGGTAGACGCAGTTACGTAGAAAGACTTCTAAGTGGGTAGGTTGGTAGATAAAAAGACGGCAAGTATACAAGCATATCAACACACACACACACACACACACACACACAGAGAGAGAGAGAGAGAGAGAGAGAGAGAGAGAGAAAGAGAGAGAGAGAGAGAGAGAGAGAGAGAGAGAGAGAGAGAGAGAGAGAGAGAGAGAGAGATACAAATGTATGGATACTTAGACAGTTAAGTACTTACGTAGACAGATCACCGAATGAACGAACGAACTTTATTTTCAAGATGTCACAAATTGGGCACGCAGGCCCGTTTTACATTCAACCCTTCCTATCATCCATCTGTCATACACCAATTATCCATTGTGCATTTTACATTCACATAGAAAAAAAAACACGTTGTCAACTAAATGCTGAACATAACCATGTTATGAGATAGGCAGGCATATAGACACACACACACACACACAAACTCACACACACATTCACACATGCATGAACACGTATATTCATATCTGCACATACACATTCATACATACATACATCATTTAATGAAAGAATGCGTAGATAGACAGGCAGGCATACAATCATCATCATCATCATCATCATGTGAGCGTAGGTGGTCATGTTTAGCCATTTCACAGAGTCGTGGATCAGCTCTGTGTTCTTGCCTCGACCATACCACTTGGCCAAGCCAATACAGGTATTTACTTCTCTGCCTACCTCCTACTCTTTTCCCCTCTTTCTCGACAGTTGTCACCAAGTTCTTATTTCTTCTCGTAGCGTGGTCAACAAATATTTCTAATTTCTCTAATCAGTTTACGGTTTTCATTTGTTTCTTGTAGGAATTGGACGTTGGTTTTTCTGTCTTCCTGTGCTTTTTTTTTGGCGCTCGCTCACTTTGAACTCATGCGTAGTCCATACACACTATTTATAGTTGTGCTAGACTGAATGTTGCATGTGGTTTAGCTTTCCCTATTAACAGTGTCCCTCGCTATCAGGCGCACTCACTCCGACTTCAGAGGTACTTGTAATTTACGTCACAAAGTCAAGGACGACAGATCAACATTTTAGTGCAGCTGTCTGGTGTAGGGTTTGAACCGCTTACCTCGGTATCAGCACACCATATATTTAAGAACACGCGTTCTTACCCATTCGGCCATGCTGACCTGCTCTGCCCATGCTATTCCCAGAACCCACATTTTCACAGCCATCAGATGTTTTTCAACTCGTCTACTCATTGTTCTTGCTTCACATCCATACAAAAGTACAGCTTCTGCGTAGCACTTCAACACTTTTTTTCTCGTTGCAAATGACATATTTTTTATTGGTCAGTATTTTCTCCATTTTGCAAAAGGTTACCTTTGCCGTTTCAATTTTTATTCTAATCTCTTCAATGTATCTCCCATCAGATGTTATGACTGTTCCGAGATAATTGTACCTTTTCACTTGTTTAATAATATTCCCATTTACTTGAATATTACATTGTGGTATTTCCTTCTTCCTAGTGACGACCATAATCTGTGTCTTCTTACAATTTAATTCTAACCCAAGTTGTTCACCGTGTGCAACAACTGCATCTACTAAATGTTGCAGATCCTGCTCATTGTCTGCAACAAATGCATCTCTATAATAACCAGATAAAATAATTAAATAAAAGATGTCAATTGAAACGAGAAAAAGAGTGTTGAGGGATACATAGAGCCTGTTCTTTTGTATGGATGTGAAACTTGGACAATGGGCAGTCAAGCTGAAAAACATCTGATGGCTGCAGAAATGTGGTTTCTGAGGAAAATGCAAAGAATACCATGGACGGACAGAAAAACCAATGACCAAGTACTACAGGAGACAAATGAACATCGTAAACTGATTAGAGAAATTAGACGTAGACAGTCAAGATCTTTTGGACATGTTATGAGAAGAAATGGATTGGAGAACTTGGTGATAACTGGCAAGATCGAAGGGAACAGACCAAGAGGAAGACCGAGAGGAAAATACCTGGATGGCTTGGCCACATGGCATGGACGAGACAGGAACACTGAGGTGATCCACGACACTGGTGATCAAGTGAAATGGCGAGTCATGACCGCCCACGCTTTCCGGCATGGCACATGATTGATTGATTGAATAACCAGACTCTATAATAAATATCAATTGACAGGCATGGCAAAATAATAAGAATAAATTAGAAATAATAAATAAATGCATAAATTAAATAAGGTAAAATACAATTCATTCATCTCATGAATATTAATGCCATCTATAATTAACATGGCGCTTCGCCCAATCAAATGACTCGTGTCTAACGAACATAAACGATGTTGAAAATGTTCCCCTTCATTTAGTTTCCTACAAGCTAGCAATAATAAATCAACCGCCGACGTCCATCCAAGTTATTAACGTATATTTGTGTATGTGGATATGTCTAGTTTTCAATTACTCTTTATCACTAATGCTTCATTATTCAAATGATTGTATTTATTAGGCTTGACTCCTGCCGTCTCGTACATTGAAATTCTGCCTGTGAAATCGCTCGGCATTCGCCCTGGTCGATTATTCAAATTGTCAAGCCACGATTACTCTATTTTGTTGTCCACTTGACTTGAAGGTTCCCAAACTTTGTTTTATACTCGAGGTCGTACGTTGGGAAGAAACTGTTGGTGTTTACTTCGTCTTCTTTTTCCTCCTCCTCCTCCTTCTGTCCTCCTCCTCCTCCTCCTCCTCCTTCTTCTTCTTCTTCTTCTTCTTCTTCTTCTTCTTCTTCTTCTTCTTCTTCTTCTTCTTCTTCTTCTTCTTCTTCTTCTTCTTCCTCTTTCCCTTCTTTCTCTTCATCTTCCACCTCCCCCTTCCCCTCCTCCTCCTTTTCTTTCTTTCTTTCTTTCTTTCTTTCTTTCTTTCTTTCTTTCTTTCTTTCTTTCTTTCTTTCTTTCTGTCTGTCTGTCTGTCTGTCTGTCTGTCTGTCTGTCTGTCTGTCTGTCTGTCTTTCCTTCTTTCTTTCTTATCGTGAAATGTGTCTACAATACTGCAGATATGGACAAATATCAAGTGAACGAAAGAAGACGAGTAATAAGAATATAAAGGTTTGCAATGTTTCTGTTATTGGAGTTAGGTATTTAATTGTGGGCAGACTCTAAGACTCAAGGTGGTAGGTGGACACACACAGTTATAAGTCATAAGATTTCGGATGGAGTCTGTCTAGAGCAGGGGTCACCTAACGTTTTTCACAGCGGGCCGGATAACTGACAAAATGACGAGCGCGGGCCTCATTCTGTACAATACTTGCGCCGGTCTCCGTGGCGAAGTTTTTACGGACGCGGTTCATAATCCCGTATACCCGCATTCGAAACACAGCTGCGCGCGATTTGGCAGCAGATCACGTTACGCTGTTTTTTTACGCTATGGTATGGTTGCCGGTCGTTCAGAAAGCAATGGCAGATTACTGAATGTAAACTTGCCAAGACATCAACAACAGCAAGAAATGCTGGTGTTGACTGCAAACGTCTTCCAAACGTAAAGGATATGCAACTAACTATAACAATACTTGCAAGCCACGACGAAAGCTCTGGGAAAAAATACGAAAAACTAAGTTAATCATGGGTGAGTGAAAGATAACCACATATTTATTCACTAAAAATGGTTATTAAAGAAGGCGATGTTAACAAAAAGATAGGCACATCTGACCTAGTGTGCACATATCAGAATCTCACAAACTAAGCAGCTAAAAAGGTTAGTGAGATTTGTGAAACTGATATTTTGCTTTCAAGATATCATCAATGGTTGGTTTGGAATTGCTGCATCCACTCAAGAGAATTGCTGCATCCACTCAAGAGAATTGCTTTCAAATGTTCATCAGTCAATCTCGTTCGATGTGTTTTTTTTTCATACTTCATTTTTGAAAATGTTTGCTCACAGACATAAGTTGTTCCAAACACTGATGCCATACCAGCGCAAAATTTCTTCAGTTTCGGTAACTCAATATCAGGTAAGCAGCGGTAAAATTCAACAAGTTTTCCTTCTCTGTGCGTCTCTTTCAACAAGTCATTTTCTTAAAAATCAATGAGCTCCAACTGTAGTTCAACTGGTACATCATCAAGGTTACAATCAAACGGATTCTGGAACCAAAGAATGTCACCTTCAATTCTGTCAAGATCTTAAAATCTCTCCAAAATATGCTTCTTCAAGTCACGAATAATATTTTTCGGAAAATCGAGGTTGACATCTTCGGCTATTGTAGCGCAAAACTCTTTGAAACAGTGAAAATTAGTAAAGTTTTCTCCTTCCAATTGCGCTTCAAACAATGACAGCTTTCTCCGAAATCCTTTTTATGATTCAGTCGAGAGGACAGACGAGGTTATACTTTCCCTGAAGTTTCAAATTCAGTTCATTCATGTGGGATGTGATGTCGACCAAAAATGATAACTTTGACAGCCAGGTAGGATCTGACAGCTGTTGATTAGCTCTATCTATTTCAGTGAGGAAAACATATGTTACGTTTCGGAGCTTGTAAAAACGAAACGGGAATTTACTGCAGCTGAGCCACCTAACTGGTGTGTGATAAGGCAAGTCACATAATTCAGAATCAATGTCTTCAAGAAAAGCCTGGAACTGACGATGATTGAGTCCATGTTCCCGAATGAAGTTTACAGCAGAAACGACTGGTTTCAGTACACAAGAAATATCTAAGGTTTCCTCACAGAGTGCTTGGTGATGTATGATGCAGTGTATGAACAGAGCGCCCGGAATTCGCAAATCCTCCAAATGAATCCTGATCTGCCCCATCAGACCCTTTCTCACTCCAGCCATGTTTTTTCCTCCATCAACTGTAACACATCGAAGCTGATTCCACTTAAGGTTATAGTCTTGCAAAAAATTTTGCGCTTCCATGAAAATGTCTTTTCCAGTAGTTGTTCCATGCATGCTGCAAACAGATGCCAACTATTCCGTTATTTGAAAGTCCAAATCGACACCGCGAAAGAACACGAGAAGTTGTGACGTACTCGAGATATCAGTAGACTAATCCAGCACCAGAGAATACAACAACAAGTTTCTAGTTTTATCGCGTATCTGTAGCACTATATTCGCTCCAAGTTCTTCTGTTCTTCGTACAAATGAGCTTGCTGAATGGCTAATAGTTCCAAAAAAATCGGCTTTCTCAGGATACAAGTCATTTTCTGCATCCATCATATACTCTTTGATGAAGCTGCCATAAGTAAACGGTATTCCTCGTTCTGTCATCATATGCACTATTTGTAACTTGTACGAGTGGCAGATTCATTTTCAGCGAACTTTCTCGTGAAAAGATTTCTTTATGTTTCTAAACCGCGTTTCATGGACTCATTTCTCACAGCGTAACTTTCCAGAAAACTTTGAATATGTTGATAGATGTTTTGTTTCGTAGTGACGCCGAAAACTGTACTCTTTCCAAACGGCAACACTTTCGCTGCATAGTACGCAATTGGTTTTCTGGTCCTTTGTTTCCACAAAGAAGTACTTTACTCCCCACCCTTCATTGAAAAAGCGACACCATCTGGTTTATTACATAAAGTAGGACAGACACTTGGATCATCCCAAAGAGTTCATTGAGCAAGGCAAACATTTGCGTAAGGATCTGCTCCAGCAGAAAGGTTGAAAAACACTGGCCTAGAGACCAGCTCGATTACCACCTTGACTGGGGAATTCTTCTGAGCTGGGAATAATATTTTCGTAATAACACGAGGTTTCTATGGCATTTTTATGCTATGTTTGCTACTTTATTGCCTATATTCACACTTGTAGTTCACTTATCTATCACTGTCAAACAAAGAAATCCTTATTATATACGTAAAAATGGATGACGCAAAAAAGAAGTAAATATTTATGGAGCCGGACCTGTGTTGACAGCCGGAAGAATCTGGGGGAGAGAAAGATGCGCGCGCGCGATCGTATGTGTATGTGTGTGTGTGTATTGCTATCATTGTGTATTGAAACCATGGTAACATCAGAGCGTAGGCGGCGCCACGACGAGACGGGGAAGGAGTTGGGAATAAGCAAACATTACAATAAACAAGAAAATCTAGATACAATAATTTATAATTGAAAACAGTAAAGGTAAGACTCAGAGCAGCCAGGAGGTCTCCGGAAGTGTGAAGATCTCCTATTATTCTAAACATAATGTTAACATATTTAAATTGTATCGTAACGTCTCGTGTTCCATACGTAATATCAAGCAAGTTCGATTACCATCGGCGGGCCGGATGAAATGACGTCGCGGGCCTGATCCGGCCCGCGGGCCGTAGTTTGGTGACCCTTGGTCTAGAGCAAGCATACCTGACACAAGTCGGACACACAGATCTGTGATGTGCACAACTAGGAGTGACGTAATTCCCCCGAAAGTGAAAAGAAGAAGAGGTCTTGAGGCTGAGATTCGTCACACATACTTACCAACAATGTCGCTCTGTGTATTTGTTTTTTTTTCTGTGCTGACGAAGGCTTCAGCCGCAATGTCCATTTTGTTACACGTGATCGTGTTCTAGTTTAGCTTACCGTCTACGTTTAGTTTATTTTCGTGATTCATTCACTGCATACTAAGGAGCAAGTAAAACAGACCGCAACTGTCACTCCGAAGAGGCGATCGAGTGATTATCTTCAAAGAGCAACCGCGGGTCTCCGTTGCTGAGTGGTTAGGACGCCATCCTCCTCCTCTTCCACCTCCTCCTCCTCCGCCTTATTCTTTCACCTACTCCTTCTCTTTTCCCTCTTCCTCTTCCTCCTCCTCTTTTTCTTTCTCCTCCTCCTCCTCTTCTTATCTCCCTCCTTCTCCTCTATCCCCTCTTTGCATCCGATACCCAAGATATTAAACAACGTCTGAAACCACCTCTGATACGTGCCCCCTACCCCATAATCTACTCCCTACCCCGCGCTGTAAATTGCTTCCGTTATGCCATTTATGTTTTGCAGCGACAGCCTTTTGATTTTTATCCTGCCTCCGCCTCCCCAGGTAGCAGCAGAGCCATATTGATTTCTGTGGAGCACTCTCTGTTGTTTATCGTGATATGTGGCTGAACCATTCTACCGTCTTGATTTGATGCTGTCTGGTATCACGCTATATTGTTGCTCAATGTCCACATTCTTATATTCTGTCTCTTCTTGGTAAGTCAAGATTCGTTTGCAGGCATGTCATCTCTGCTACAATAGTTCTTTCTTTCTATTCTCTCGTCTCTTACCCCTTTCCGGGTGTAATAGGTTAAACTATAAAAGTCCCCAATTGATTACTTTTAATAATATACGAGGGTAAACCATAAAAGTCCTGATAGGTTATGTTCTCATCATAGATATCCGATAATAACATAATAGAGTGAACTATAACAGTTCTTGTTTAATTTCTTTCACACTGACGATGTGTCTTTTAATAATATATCTTAGGAGGAGAAGGCAATGGTAAAATATAAAATTCCATATTTGATAAGGCTCTCATTGTCCAGGTCTTGTGATAATGTAATTGGGTAAGAAATAAATGTCCCTATGGGAATGTGCTTTCATTGTCCAGATCTCCAAAATTATATAATAGGGTAAAATATAAATGTCACCGTTTGATTTTGCTACATTGTCCCGGTGCTGTAATATTGTAATAGCGTAAATAATAAAAGTTCCCCTTTTGATTTTGCTCTCATTGTCCAGGTCTTGTAATATTGTAATAGCGTAAATAATAAAAGTCAGCACTAGATTGTGCTCTCATTGTCCTGGTCTTGTAATATTGTAATAGCGTAACTAATGAAAACCCCCGTTTGATTGTGCTTTCATCGTCCCGGTCTCGTAATATTGTATTAATGTAAATAATAGAAATTCTCGTTTGTTTGTGCCCCCATTGTCCCGGTCTTGTAATATCACAATAGCGTAAATAATGCAAGCCACCGTTTGATTGTGCTCTTATTATCTGTGACGAAGTCCACAGCTTCCTCTTCATCTTTTGTTTAAATTGGAGTAAATTCTTTTTAAAACCCTTATGTAATTATATAAGAATTTAATTTCGTTTTTATTCCTATATATCTATGTATAGACAGTACATGGCTATAGTTTAAAGTAACTCCTATTTAAGGTTATTACTTTAATATGAAGTAATACGGTACATTAAGATCGGGGGAGAGGCTGAATTTACAAAGTAGTGTACCCAGCCAAATCTATAAATTTGGCTACGACTATTTCACAATTTGGTCGGATAAATTAAAGGAAACGAACTCCCTGGCACGACCACTTCCGGTCAGGAGAAAAATAGCTAAACACGTTCTTTCGCAATCTAGACGTCGGTGTAAAAACATCTGCTAGTCGCTAGGCTCTATAAAATACTTATAAAGTGTTAAGAGTTTTATCTTTGGCGCGTATTACGGCCATAAATATATTCAGATATATTAGAGAGATACCTAGAGCAGTTTTTGTACCCGACAAGTGCGGTCAGTAGATTAGAAGGGTAAGGAATAGTTATGTGTATCGATATAATATATTGCCGTGTGCGCCCGAGATTTCCGTGTGTAGTTAAAGTTGGAAACCGCCGATAATAGGTTATTTTACCTAATTATTTACCATAATAATTATTTTACCGACTAAACTCGATCGCGTATATTATACTTCGTACAGGTAGTTTACTAAGCACGCAGGGTAAAGGGTAAAACGTAACTGTGTAGAAAATTACCTTTACATGAGGTTTAGAGAGGTGTACACGATGTGAGATAGTTGTAAACTTGATAAAGTCGGATAGAACCCAATTTTCGATTAGTCCGTATAGCAGTAGACTAGGCCATACTAATCGAGCCGTTAGTTTAGGAATAACACGAGGCAGTTCCTAGTGATGATATTTCGAGGATGTGATAGTGATTGCGAATACTTAGAGATAATAATGAATATTTTGATGCCGCGAAAATAGGAAATCTTACTAAACACGTGTACGAATGTCAAATACTAGCGTGGTAGATCCTAGACATGTTCGTTAATTCTTATCGGTGATTTCTCACCAATTCGCAGTCCTGATTCTTGCCTGCCACTCCATTAACTTTCAGCCTATCATATTCTATTATGATAATTACATAAACTGTGTATTTTAAAATATACGTTACATAGAACCATTATATTAAATATATGCTAGGAATATAGCGTCAGAATTTGAACATAAATATCTATAATATGTAATCTGTTTAATATATTGTATATGTATCTATCTCTAGATTACTTTGTAATTATTGTATTTTAATAATATAATTATGATATGCATTATATGATATGTTTAATTATTACTGAATAATTATTATATTCACTTGTAAGGAAGCATAGAATGATTTTATTTAGCTGTTTTCCTTAAGTCAGTGATTTTCTATTTATCCTAGGATAGGGAATGCTAGGGAGCAGGGACAGATAGCTCATGCTATTTTGTTTCTGCAATTTGTATGAGATGTTATTGGCCATCAGGAACAATCCAGGGTCGATGCTTACAGATGTCTCGACAGAAGAGTCACGTACTCTCACTATATTTCACAGATTTGACACCTTCAGCGCCAAGCTTTAGATGCGCCAACCTGTGTGACTGACTCATTGTGGAGCATCACTCACCATCTCACTTATGCCTACTAACTAGGGTTCACACGCACTGTGTAAGCCGGAGAACCAGAAGATAAGTGGCCAAACTTACCGTTGGCCACCACCACCAGTTACATGCAAATAATACCAGCTTTGTCAGGCCATGTCAATGATTAAAATGCAACATTGTCAGTTTCTTAAATTTTACAACCACTAGTTGTTACCTTAATTAGTACCCTTAGTCATAGGAGAGTGAGAAGTTACGAAAGTTTGTCTCTGTTATATATTTTACTCTGTCTTTCTCCGTGTCGGTGAGACTGATTAGAGTTTTGGGGGCTCGAGCTTTTTATTTCAGGCACGTTGCTAGACAACCTTGGCAGACTGTCTGTATCAAACCAGTATAGTTGTACGCCATTCCTGTCTGCCTGAACACTGTCAGAAGATTAGACTTGTTCTGGGACCTTTACTCCGTCTAGAATTACGAGCTATTCAGTCTTGTCTTCTCCAGTGACCTATTTTTCTATTCGTAGAAAGTCTAATCGCAGCACTTTGATAGATTCCTTATCATCGTAGCTGACGCTACGCTACAAGTGGTTGGCTATCGTCCGGTCTAGATAGTTCAAACTTTCAATCTTCTTTCACTAGAGATTCTAGTAAGGTGGTGCCTCACAGTAGATCTCAATATTAAACTATACTAAGTAAAACTAGAGAAAGTAATAGTAACACTAGATAGCCAATAAGATAACATAACATAAGTTAACCTGGTTCCAGAAAGTTAGGGCCAATATCATAAGTGAGTGTGGGCTGACGGGTAAGTCCCTGTGTTGTATCGTCAGTTGTGTATGTGCATACTGTCAGTGAATTTATTACTTGCATAATTTCACGACAGATCACTTAGTGGTGAGTAAGTGTATTTCAGGGTGCTTCATATTATCCCAACTTTGTTACCAAATAATGTCTTCCGAAAAGCAACCTACGAAAGAGGAGTTGAGAGAAGAAGGAACTTTGTTAGGGTATGAAGGTGTCGAATTGGGCAAATATGTAAAAGAAGCAGAACGAGAGTGGAGAAGGGAACAACGGGACATTATCAAAGACAGAGAGAAGGAAGCAAGAGAGGAAAGAATTAGAATTGCAGAAATTGAATCCAAAGAGAAGATGCGACAAGCTGAATTGAACAACCAGATTAAACAAGCTGAAATAGACCAACAGCTGAAGCAAGCGGAACTGGAAATGAAGAGGGAAGAACAGTTGAGTCAGCATGAATTGGAAGTCAGGAGATTGGAGTTGCAAAATCCTGATGCGTCCAGGTACAGTAGTGCTAGTTCTCCCCATCACAGTAGTGAAATTTCTTCAGGACCGTCTCTCTCCCAAGGATCCATGAGCTTCCCACTGGCCCACTTCAACCCGAAGGAGGATCAGATGGATGAATACCTTGATCGCTTTGTCATCATGTGTGAAGCTTACAATCTGCCTAAAGAGAAATTTAACATAAAAACTCTCCCAAGGACTCCGCGGCCCGGCTTTTGACGTATTTACAAAGCTTCCGCCAGGTCTTGAGCGGGACTTTGATACCCTCAAAAATTCTCTCTTACAAAGATTTGAATTAACCTCTGAAGCCTACAAGCTGAAGTTCCGTACAGCCAAAAGATCTCAGGGAGAATCATTTGCGCAGTTCGCCTCACAACAACATACGTATTTTACGAAGTGGGTAGGACTGAGCAAATTTGATTCTACCTACGAGGGGCTACAGGAAATGATGCTTGAAGATCAATTCAAAGAGGGTCTCCCGAAAGCTCTCCAAATGTTCATAGCTGAAAATGGTGGAGTTAGATTAGAAGAGATAATTTCACTAGCCGAAAGGTATTTAACGGCACATGGTGAGGCAGGTACTGCTAAACCTAGTCATATGGATAGGGCCCAAAATAATCCTTCCACACAGAATCAGGGTTATCAAAACAATAACTCTGAAGGTAAGGACAACAGGTGGCACACTGGTAGTCCACACCAAAATCCAGGTAATTACCATAGTAACCACTCATCTCAACCTCAACAACCTGCAGGTAATACAGGGGGTAATCAATATTGTAAAAATTGCAGAACAAATGACCACCATACGAGTTCTTGCAAAAACAAACCCCCTGTCCATTACACGGCTTGTTTGACTTTGGCGGATAAAACCCACCAATGGAGGACCTCTAATAATAATCAAAGACCTCCAGTAGTTGAGACAGTTACTGTTAATGGGAGACAGGTACCGTGTTTATATGACACGGGTCTGGAGAGTGACGCGGCCATTGCAGCTCACTTGGTGAAACCTGGACAATTGACTGACCACACTATTGAGTTAAGAGGTGCTACTCTGAGCTCTGAACCAAAACTTGTTAAAGTTGCTAAGGTGAAGGTGACATCCAAATATGTCACCGGAACAGTTTCTGCTGCTGTGCTAGATGATCCAGTATATCCCTTCATGTTAGGGCGAAAATATGTATATCTGGGTGAACCTAAGTCCACAACTTATACATGTGCTATGCAGACCCAGAATCAGGGCACCGCTTTGAGTGAACCCGAAATTCTTATCCACCCATTATCTCGGGAGATTAGGGCTGCTCAAGCAGCATGTCCCACTTTACAATCCTGCTTTGGCAAACTGCCAAAATCTAGAAATCCACCGGTAGCTGGTGATTTTTACGAAAAGGATAAACTGTTATTCCGTAGGGCGGGAACTATGGATCATGTCCACGAACAGTTTGTGGTACCCAAAAGGTATCGTAACCATGTCTTACAAATGGTACACTCCATCTCGGACGGTGGGCATATGGGGATGAAAGCAACCATCCAAAGGCTTTATTTCTCCTATTTCTGGCCGGGGATGACCCGGGATATCAAACGATATGTTAGGTCATGTAAAGAGTGCCATCTGGTTCCACCTACTCTTGGTAGAACTCCACCTAAGATAGGTGATCAAGTGTTAGTATTATCACCAAAGGGGGATAATCCTTTAGATATTGGTTGGAAGGGGCCATTCCTTATTACAGATAAGGTGTCTCGCACCCATTACAAACTAGACATTCAGGGTAGTCCAGAAGTCTTTCCTGTGTATTTGATTAGGAAACATATAGACAGATTAACTGATCCACCGGTGCATCTGATGGCATTATCGGTGGCAACTGGGGTCGAAGGGAGAGATAACTCAGAGGTGGAGTATCCCCTGACACCTCAGGAGACAGTGAATGGTGTCTCTATCAACCTGGATTCGGAGACGTCTGAATCAGGGAAGATGAGACGAATTCCAGAGTCTCATGCCCCTATGCGAACAGATAAGCCCGGATGGATTAAAGGTGACACAGTAAACATGATGATAAACTGTACTGACACAGTCCGACAAAATCATTTACCTGTTACTGTGCCAACCAGGAACCCTTATTCCTTTAGGGGAGAACACTCTCTGGGAATTCAGAATAGAGAAAAGGGGTGGGGACGGCCAGGTCGTCATAGGTTTCCATGGAAACGACATCAAGGGAGGAGGTTTCTTAGAAGATGTCTTAGAAACGAAGCAGGGTTTGAGTAAGAATTGCTATACGGAAGAAGAGGGGGAGACTGGTTCATATGTCCCAGGGTTGTTGGAGTAAGTGCCAACAAAATCTGATGGGTGTGCTGGCTGGAGTAAAGTCCGAATTCTCGAACTTTACTTTCAACGGTGGGCATATGTGACGAAGTCTCCAGCTTCCCCATCATCTTTTGAGTAAAGTAGAGTGAATTCTCTTTAAAAACCCTTATTTAATTGTATACGAGTTTATCTGCATATTTATACCTAATTATATATGTATAGATAGTCCACGTCCATAGCATAAATCAACTGCTATTTAATGTTATTACTCTAGTGGGAAATAATACGTTACAGTAACCTACAAATTTGGCTACGACTATTTCACAATTTGGTCGGATAAATTAAAGGAAACGAACTCCCTGGCACGACCACTTCCGGTCAGGAGAAAAATAGCTAAACTCGTTATTTCGCAATCTAGACGTTGGGGTTGAAACATCTGCTAGTCGCTAGGCTCTATAAAATACTTTTAAAGTGTTAAGAGTTTTATCTTTGGCGCGTATTACGGCCATAAATATATTTAAAATATATTAGAGAGATACCTAGAGCAGTTTTCGTACCCAAGTGTGGTCAGAAGATTAGAAGGGTAAGGTCTAGTTATTTGTATCGATATAATATTGTCGTGTGCGCCCGATATTTCTGTGTGTAGTAAAATAGTGGAAACCGCCGATAATAGGTTATTTTACCGACTAAACTCGATCGCCTATATTATACTTCGTACAGGTAGTTTACTAAGCACGCAGGGTAAAGGGTAAAACGTAACTGTGTAGAAAATTACCTTTACATGAGGTTTAGAGAGATGTAGACGATTTGAGATAGTTGTAAACTTGATAAAGTCGGATAGAACCCAATTTTCGATTAGTCCGTATAGCAGTAGACTAGGCCATACTAATCGAGCCGTTAGTTTAGGAAATACATGAGGCAGTTCATAGTGGTGATATTTCGAGGATGTGATAGTATTGCGAATAATTAGAGTTAACAATGAATATTCGATGCCGCGAAAATAGGAAATTGTACTAAACACGTGTACGAATGTCAAATACTAGCGTGGTAGATCCTAGGCATGTTCGTTAATTCTTATCGGTGATTTCTCACCAATTCGCAGTCCTGTTCTTGCCTGCCACTCCATTAACTTTCAGCCTATCATATTCTATTATGATAATTACATAAATTGTGTATTTTAAAATATACGTTACATAGAACCATTATATTAAATATATGCTAGGAATATAGCGTCAGAATTCGAACATAAATAGCTATAATATATAATCTGTGTAATATATTGTATATGTATCTATCTCTAGATTACTTTGTAATTATTGTATTTTAATAATATAATTATGATATGCATTATATGATATGTTTAATTATTACTGAATACTGAATAATTATTATATTCACTTGTAAGGAAGCA